>CM047744.1:19742226-19790264 GCA_026225825.1 Pistacia integerrima
CCAAGTTTTTCCTTCTTAATCAAGGGAAGGGCTAATCTTGAATGTGGGGGAGCCAATTTTTTGAACAATTTCCATTATAAATAGTTATTTATTTATTACTAAATAAATATTTTTATTAAAAAAAAAAAAATCAATATTAAGATCATATCTGTAATATGTTCTGTTATCATAAAGCGGTTAATTTTTTTCTAATTCCCCCCCAAAAAAAAAAAAGAAAGTAAAGCAACATTAATATCAAATTTTATTATAAAGTAATTTTTTTCTAATTTCTCAAAATAATAAATAATAAATAAAGCAACATTAAAATTTATTAAAAAAAAAAAAAAAGCAGTCCTAGAAAAGAAACCGATACCTCAAGACCGTGACTGAATCGTCGGTAGAATCGCAACTCTTTGATGAAGGCTTGGAGTTGTTCTTTGTCAACGGGATGCCCTTCTTCGATCCACTGGTCCAACAATGGAACGATTGAGACACTTGGATCTCCGATCGGAGAGATCCGACGGTAAAGAGCGTTCATCGAGCCTTTCCATCTCGAAATTCTCGAGCTTCGTTCTTCTATATTTGTTGAGTACGAGCTTAAAGCCGGTACATTTCCAAGACCCAGATGAGATTTGATGCTGTGGACGATTGCACTGAAACGTACCAGCTTCATTTGCAGAGAAAGGGCGAGGAGAAAGCGCAGAGAATGATTAAAACAGGGTTTAAGGTGAAAGAGCGAGACAGGGTTTAATTTATGTTTTTAAAATCTGGGTAATTATTATCACCCCTAATGTATAGCTTAATTACAAGAATGACCATCATAGTGAATATTATTTTCGCTGATCTCCTAACTCCCATACAAAGTGCAGAGCTAATATAAGGGGCTTTTATTACCTCCTTAAGATATTGCAAAGTTTAAGCACCCCCAGCAGTTTGAGAAAGTATTATGTACCTCCCCAGATACTGGGTTTAAGCACCCCCAATACTTTTCAAAAGGCGTTTAATTTACAATTTTTTTCTGGGTTGCATTATATTTACCGAGTTTTACTAAAATTTTTAAATCGCCCCTTATAGTTCGAAAATTATTGTTGATCTCCCAAATCTCTCTTGAAAGTGGGAGACAAACAAACAAGAGAAGGGTTTTCAACTCACCAGAGTTTAGGGAAGGCTTGGGAGAGGAAATGATATGCTTTCATTTTTGTATAGGTATTATGGCTTCTTTTAAAAGAGTAATTTTATTGAAAGGTTAACTATATCTATCCCGTTAGTAAGTCGTTAAGATTTGTATTATTATAGTTTTTTCGAGTAAAACATATAGAAGAAGAGTTTATTAAAGTAGAATTTATAAGAGTAGAGCTTTTATGAAAGATTTGTTAGTTGTTTGGTTAGGAAAAAAAACGTAAAAGAGTTTTCAATATTAATTCACCCATATAAGAGTAGATCAAGACAAAATTATAAAATAAAATAGAGATTTTGGAAATTTTAACATTTTAAATAAACTCAAAATGAGCTTATGAGAAAAACTTAAATTTTGAGCTTCTCCCTAAGCTGTAAAATAGCACTTTCCAAATGGAACCAAACAATTTTAAAAAATTTCAAAAGTAGTTATAACTTTAAACAAACTCTCTCAACCCCAAACAAGCTCTTATGCTCATAATAATATTTTAGAAAATGAAAATTGAACCATTAATAAATACCATACTCTTATTGATAAATTGGGGAGCCCTTACCTCATCCCATAGGCCATATCTCGAGTAAGTTTTTTCTTATTTCAACATGTTTCTTCTTTTTTTGATTTACTAATATCATCCTTGGGCTCTGAATCTGATTCTCCATTTTCAATTATAAAATTAACCTATGACTCATTGTGTTCATCCAAGTTTGATTTCCCGCTCTGGACATAATTCAACAATCCATCTTGGAGATCAACAGATATCATATCCTTTCCCCTAAGTAATTTTATGAAAATATCTACTCCCAATATATCTCCTACCAATTTGACAAACTACTAGTGCTTCTTTCACTAGTTTTTTAGTTTGATTATTCTCAAGATACCCTATTGCTATATAGTGCCATGTTGTTTGGTTAGCCTTCCCCACCTTCAATTTTGCCCTATCTATAAAAGTTTCCGCCTCTTACAAAAGGCCCTTTCTGCAATGAGGACCAACTAGGAAGTTAACAATCCGAATGTCATAGTAATCAATCATTTACTGATTCCCACTCGTCCAATATCTTATTGGCACTCTCCAAAAGATGTGGGAATTAGGCCCATACCCAAAAAGCCCAGCCCAAAAAACCAATCCTAAGACCGGTCCTTGGGAGGACCGAACCAGGCCCAAGGGAGGAGGGCTCGAGTCCAAGGTCGGTCCCTCCCCCCAAGCCCAAGTCCAAACCCCCTCCCCAATTTCCTTTAAACCCTTATAAAATATCCAAAACCTTTTATTTAATATAAAATTGACAACAAATATTAGGGTTAAAAAAAATTTTACAAAAAAAAAAAATATTGTCCAAGTCCTATGGACCGGTCCCTGATTATTTGGACCCAGACCTTGAGGGCCCAAGACCGACTGGGCCCGAACCTTTCCCACCTCTACCGTCCAAGTCATCCAATTTCAACAATGAAGTTGTGAGACTTACATAGCCTTTATTGTAAATCTTTTGGTTCTTGTCGAGTTCCCAAAGTCTTATCATCTTCCCAAAATTTGCGTCTAGTGTGATAAAAAACTCATGCTCTATTGATCTTTTTACCTGTTATTAGCTCCTCAGATTTCTTCAGCATTTCCAAAGCTTTGTCCAAGAGTCCAGCTTTTGCTTACCCACTTGCTGCTAACTATAATCTGTCCAGTCCAAAACAAAATTGGGATCTGATTCCACCATTGCCAGAGTTTTATCAATTCTCTCAAAATCAGATATGGCTGCAAAGGCATTCAAGCGTACACCCATAGAAATACTATCATGTGCAACACCTCTTAATAGGGGTGTTTTTTATTTATGTAGAAGGAGAGGGTTAAAAACTAGACCGCCTGAGATATAATAAAATAACAATAATCCCCCACAGTTTCTCATATAATAAATAACCCTGTTAGTGAACGGTTAGAATTTAAATATTAGCAAATTACACTTCGACAATTTAATTAAACACTAAAAACTTAACATAATAAATTTCTCTTGGTTTCAAACCCCCCTTATAATTTGAAAATTATCATTGGTCTCCCGCCTCTCTTCAGAGGTTACAAAGGGGCGAGTTGGGAACAGAAGCTGTGTTTAGGAGAGCTGGGTTTGTGGGAGGAATAGTGGGTCCAGTATGGGCTTTGATTTTTGCATAAGTATGAAACTTTTTTTGAAAAATAATGAATCTATTAATGCCCACTAATAAATATTTGTCAGAAAAGCAGGCTTCTGAAGAAATACCTTTCAAATCTAAAACAAAACAAAACCCAGCAAAACATCTTTCCCACCGAAACTAACAGAAACATATAGCAAGATATTGAACAAAAAAAGTAGCACACTTATAAGCAATTCTTTAAATTTAACAGTCGCAAAATTCTACCTTGTTGAGTTTAACCGACAACAGGCTCTGTTAGGATATAACTGCTCTATATGAGGAAACAGCACCTCCCAAGAATATTAGAGATAAAGAAAGAGAAAATTTTTATTAAAACTCTGCTCCCTGATTTAGAGAACGCTAATCCTTAAATAGCCTAACAGGCCAACAATCCTAATTGACTTCAAAGACTACCTTCCTAATTAATTCAAAAGACTCTAAAGACTTAAAATAATACTGCAACAAGGAAATACCCTTTATTCCTAACACTTATTAAATCCCGATTAAATAACTTCCCACCAACTAAAAAAAATCCTAAACAAATACTACTTCTAAATAACATCATCCTCCAGCTCAACTTCCATTGCCACATAATCCTTGTACCAGTCTGGAGCTTGTCGAACTCTCATTGAAGTTCTCCTGGAAGTATCTGCACTCCTAACAGGCTCGTACCAGAATTCTAATCAAGAATTGCAATTGCTAGAATAAGATTTATACTTTCGATTACGATACAAAAGTAATATATCAGAAAGTGAAACTGAATACAGAAAACTTAAAGTAAACAAACTGAAATGGATTTAAACAAGCAAACCAATATGCTGGAAGCATTTTAAATGGGAACATCTTCTGCATACCCTAAATCGCCACCTCTACCTGAGCTAGAACGTCATATTACATTTTATATATTGCTGATGCAGTGTGGTCCCAATAGAATTTCAGGCCATGTTCAAATCAATACTTTTTTTCAGGACTCAACCGAGGTCCACTCCTTGTGCCCAAGCATTGCTAAAAGCCAATGCACTTGATTCATGGCCTTCCTTGCTCATCTAGATGACGAAACCTGAACCGGAAATACCTCTATTGTCTTAAACTAGGCAACAAAATATTAGACTTCCAAGTTCCAATCACAATAAACAGAACATGGAAGGCGTTTCACAAAATAAACCTTCATGCTCGATTTCCTTTAGGTCCAGCTTATTCAACATGTCTCCTCTTCTTTTTTTGATTCACTAATATCATACTCGGGGCTCTAAATGTGATTCTCCATTTTGATTCAAAGAATCGCCAAAAAACGCACTAAGTTCATCCACGTTTGATTTCCCATTCTGGACATAATTCAACAATCTATCTTGGAGCTCCACAGAGATAATATCCTTATTCCTAAGTAATTTTATGAATTTCTCTGCTCCCTCTATATTTCCTTCACCTATAAAGTATTTTAGACATGCAGAAAAAATTTCCTTCCTGGGCTTCAAACCAGTTTTACAAATCACTAATGCTTCTTCCATCGCTTCCACTGCTTTTTGAGTTTGATTATTCTGAAAATACCCAATTGCCATATAGAGCAAAGTTTTCTGATTAGGCTTCCCGCCCTTCAATTTTGCCCCATCTAAAAGATTCTCCGCCTCCACCAAAAGCCCTTTTCTGCAGTAAGCACCAATCAGAAAGTTTAAAATCCGAATATCATAGCTTACATTTACTGATTCCCACTCTTCAAATATCTTCTTGGCAGTTTCAAAATCATCAAATTTCAATAAGGAAGGTATGACACGTATATAGCCATTATTGTAAATCTTACGGTTCTTCTTGTAAAGTTCCCAAAGTCTTAAAACATCATCTTTCTTCCCAAACTTTGCATATTGTGTGATAAGAAACTCATATGCTCTATTGCTCTTTTTACCCGTTATTAGTTCCTCGGATTTCTTCAGCATCTCCACAGCTTTATCCAAGAATCCAGCTTTTGCATACCCACTTGCTGCACTATGGTAAACTTCCCAGTTCCAAACAAAATTGGGATCTGATTTCATCATTGCCAAAGTCTTATCAATTCCCTCGACATCAGATGTAGCTCCAAAGGCACTCATGCGTATACACATCGTTACTTTATCATGTCCAATGCATTTTTCTTGCATTTCATGCATCAAACTATCAAGTTTCTTGTAATTTGCAGTCTGATAATAAAGATTAAGCAGATCATTGTATGGCAGCGATGTCCGAGCTAACCCCAAATCCCTCATTTTCTGCATGATGGCCTCTGCTTTCTCCACAGATTTTACACGGGCATAGCAGTTAAGTAGGGCACTATAAACCGGAAGGCCCTTTAATGTTTCGGGAACATTGTTGAAATAATTTTCTGCTTTTTCTGTACCATAAACTTTAGATATCAAATCCAGCCGAATGGCAACATCAGCACATGTAGGTGGCAAGTATCTTTTGTCGGTCATCCACATAGAAATCTGAGGAAAGAAGGAGAGAGAGACTATAACAATGGAAAGATAAAATATTAAAATTACAAGATCACCAATACCAAGTAATCATACTGCAGTTTCTTTTAATATTTACAGATAGGAAAATAGAATATTATTTTGAAAAAAATCACAATGTACAAATGTAAGCAAAATAGCTGCCCATGAAAGTTAAAAGAGAAAACTTTTAACCTCCCAAAGAATCTAGCTACTAACTAAAGACTTAAAAACTAATTACAGAGAAGCAGTTCTTGTGTTTTTTTAGCTGATATGGGTAGTCTTTAGCCAGGTGCCCTTGGTTCCTTTTGTGTAGCTTGTTCCTTGGTCCTGTCCAAGGATTTTGGTGCTTAAGGGTTCTCCCCCTTTTTAGTTGTAATTTCTTATTGTTTTTAAAATTACCTTTTACCCAAAAAAAAGAACGATAGCAAGGTTTGGAGATTGTCACTTCCAAATTAAATTGGTCGAAGAAAAAGGAATTTCTCTAAATTCTGACACGTTAAGTGTCTTTACAAATAAAATTAAACCAGCATGGCAACTATCAGTAATAGCTTGAAATGTAATTCAGAAGAACACTTAAAAGATTATTTCTCTTCATGATTTCAGTAATTTTCAAGGGTGAGTACTTGGTTTTAGACTAGTAGTAGCTCCAATAAGAGCAAGCTACATCAGCATGCGTGAACCTCCTCATTGGAGGGTTGTCACAGCATGAATTGCGCAGAAGTTTTTCCGTCTTAATCAAGGCAACGGCCAATCTTCAATGTGCGGAAGCCAAAAATTTTTAACAATTTTCATTACAAAAAGTTACTTATTTATAACAAAAAAGATATTTAAATAAGAAGAACTCATATTAATATCGTATCTTGCTTTGCAAGCCCGACTTCAAAACTGGAGTCCCCATGAACCTAATACTTTCTGTTATGATTATGATTGTTACAATTTACATTAATATAATCTTTATCATAAAGTGATTTTTTTTTTTTTTCTAATTTCTTTAAATAAATAATAAATAAAGCAACATTAAAATTTATAAAATAATTTTTTTTTAAATGCCGTAAAAAAGAGACCGATACCTCAAGAGCGTGACGGAATCGTCGGTAAGATCGCAACTCTTTAATGAAGACTTGGAGTTGTTCTTTGTCAACTGGACGTCCTTCTTCGACCCACTGGTCCAACAATGGAACGATTGAGACCCCTGGATTTCCGACCGAGGAGATCCGACGGTAGAGAGCGTTCATCGAGCCTTTCCATCTCGAAATTCTCGAGCTTCGTTCTGCTTTTTTTGTTGAGTACGAGCTTGAAGCCGGTACATTTCCAAGACCCAAATGAGATTTGATGCTGTGGAGGATTGTTCTGAAACGTACAAGCTTCATTTGCAGAGAAAGGGCGAGGAGAGAGTGCAAGGATTAAGCGAAGGAGAGTTCGATTTTATTTCGGGTTAATCTTGTGCATATACCTAAATGTTTGTTTAATTTAAAAATGCCCGGAACTTTTGAAAATTATCACTGATCCCACCCAGAATTACAAAATACAAATGTGTATAGGTAACTGTAAGTATGGTTTATGTAAAAGGAGAGGGTTTAAGAAAATTCATTTGATCGAATAGTTTACATAACTGTTTGTTATTTTTTAGAACTCTACTTCAATTGGTATTCTTTCATGAAAAACAAAACCGAGATAACAATCCAATCTTTCACTATGATTTCAAATAATTATCTCAAATTCACATTAATATAGTTTCGTCTTGTAAGGTATTTAACATAACAACAAATTTATTAAATATCTTATAGCTAGAATTCCTTTAATTCTCATTACTAGTTACTCGTACTCTATTTTAGGTCTAGGAAAAAGATTTTAGAGATCCTTTTGGATAATATGAACTATGAAGCACTGTTTTGATACCCGGCTCGGCTCAACTGGTTCAACCAAGACCCAAGGTCTTCGTCGTGCGGATTATCACTTTCAACTGGTCACCCTAAACCCTAGAATTATGGATGACGATCGATGAGCATACGACGGCAATTATGTTGGGGCTTTTGGAAAGGGAGTGTCGGTGAGTCCAAGGTGGTGAAGGGAGTGATTTCCGATGAGTGAATTGATCGAAAAGGCAAAAATTAATCGACAAAAATAACAGCTTGTTGCCGACGATTGGCTAAGTGAACGACGAAAGGGTGAGATGTGTTTTGGTTAGAAGGTTGGGGAAAGTGTTTTCATGGTGATGGGGAGTGTTGTCGTTGTCGAAAACAGAACCTATTTGACCTGGGTTGTCGAAGCCACTGGTGGTGTTTGGGGTGTTTTTGTAAGATTTCAAACATGTAGGGATTTAATGGAGTTTTTAAGGGTATTTTTGTTAAATTTCAAACCTTTGGACATCGGGCAAGTCAAACCAGTTCAACCGGTCAACTCAAGACCCGCCCACTTTACTAGGTTTCACCCCGGGTTGGTGATTAAAACATTTATGAAGTCCACTTACTTTTACCAAACTTTAAAACACCCTTATAATTTAAAAATTGTCACTGACCTCCATACTTCTTGAGAATTTACAAAGGAGAGAATGGGAAACATTTGCCGACTTTGTGTCATTTAACGCTAAATTCAAATGTATATAGCGGATAAGCTGATGTTGTTAATAGATAGGAAAGAAAATTTAAATCTTACTGTGAATTAAAACACAAACACTGACAACATGGGGTTCATTTCATAAGTTTTTTCTCATTTCAAAAAAAATCTCTATCATAAATTATTGTCATCAAAAAATAATTTGTCACTTAGAAAAGTAGGGTTCTTAAGAAGTACCTTTCATATCTAAAACAACACAAACTCAGCAAAACATCTTTCCCACGAAACAAACAGAAACATATAGCACATTGAAGAGCAATTTTTAAACTTCTTTTACAGTTTAATTTGATGTAGTGTACGCGAGCTTTAAACTGTAAGATCCTAGCAAAAAATCCTACAACAAACAACAGGCTCTTCTGTGACACCAAGTACCAAAACCCTAATCAGAGTTACAATTGCTACAATAAAATTTTAAGTTTCGACAGCGATTCTAAACTCATACTGACAGAAAATGCAATTGAAAACAAAAAACTTAAAGCAAACAAACTGAAATCGATTTAAACAACCAAACCAATATGCTTGGAGCATTTTGAATGGGAACAAACAAACTGAGAGGTGATGTTGCGGAGGATTATACTGAAAAGTACAAGCCTCACTTGTATAGGGAGAGAAGAGAAAGTGTAGGCTGCGTTTGGTTCACTATTTTGAGAATATTTAGAATAGTCTTTTGGAAAAAGTTAAGTTGAGTAGTATTCTAAGAAGCTTTTTGTATATTTTTTAATAGCATTTTATGAAAATATTTATATTATTTTAACCCCTTAGGTTTGTTAATTTAACTAAATACCTCCAATAATAAAAGTTTATAAATTGACAAAAACAACTCTATCCACCCACGCATTGCTGATAGTCGGCCACCACCGTCGAAAGATAGCCGAAATTTGTTGTAATGGCACACTACTGGCTAGATATGGCTGGTAGTGCATCGATTTAGCATTTTTCGATCAGATCCACTGTGAATCTAGTTAGAAAATGTCAGATTTACAACCACGATAACGGCCAAATCAGATTTGGTCGTTGATTTAGCCTTTTCCAACCAGATCCATGATGGATCTGGCTGAAAAATGTCAGATGCAAATTCCGACCACCTTCCGGCAGTGGTAGTCGGAATCTAGCAAATGTAGGTGAGTGAAAATGTTTTTATCAATTTATAAACTTGTATTGTTGAGGATATTTAGTTAAATTAATAAATTTAGGGGGTTAAAAATAATCTAAATATTTTGATTGAATAAAATAGTATTATATTTTGAAGAGAATTTAAATATTAAAACAAATAATGAATATGTATTTGGATAGGATGGGGCCAGATTAAACAGAGTTTAAGGTGAAAGGACGAGGAAGGGTTTCAAGAATTTTTTATGTTTTTAAATCTGGGTAATTACTTATCACCCCTAAATTTTAATTTATTTCCTAGACCGACCATCATAGTTTGAATATTCATTTTCTCTGATCTCCTATTATTTTGAGAAACTTAAACCCACCGGTATATACTATAATTTCAGAAACACCCCTCAAAGTTTGAAAATGATCGTTGATATCCTAAACCTCTATTGGTACGGCCGGACAGAAGATGGGATCAGATTGGGGTGTGAGAGGAAATTGGCATCCCATATAATGACGATTTTATTAGATTCAATTATATTATTATTTAAAGATTGAAAATTAAACACCATACATAATATTTTTACTCGACTCATAATTTCTTGTAAATTTAGCTTCTTTTTTTTTTTTTTTTGAAACATGATATGAATCTGAAAATCCTCATAAACATTGGTCGTAAGATATAATTTACTCCATGGAATCAATGGGAAACATAGAGTAGAATATAAAACATATTGAATGATTTAGTAGCAGATTTTTTTTTTTTTTTTTTTAAACATGATATGAATCTGAAAATCTTCATGAACATTGGTCGTAAGATATAATTTATTCCATGGAATCAATGGGAAATATAGAGCAAAAATATAACATATTGAATGATTTAGTGGCAGAATAAAAGCAAAAACTAAGCAACTAAAAACATCCTTAATATACGATTATCAAAACTTCAAAAAAAAAAAAACCACATCCAATTGAACATAAAAATAGAAAACAATAAAGCATTCATAACATGTCCATGAGACAAAAAAAGGTGCTCTCATAAAGTACTCATCAAAACCATTAAAACTGTTTTCTGATTCTCTAATACAAGTCTTCAACGGTTGGCCTTGGCAACTCTCTCAATTTCATCCTTCTTCTTGATGGCATAACTGAAAATACAAGAGCATAAAATCAATTTAACAGACCACAAAATATTTGACATACAGACAAGAGAAACTAGTAATCTAGGCCTTGATTACCTATTTGATGAACCCTTTGCAGCATTGATAAGTTCATCAGCAAGGCACTCTGCAATTGTCTTGATGTTCCTGAATGCTGATTCACGAGCACCAGTAGTGAGAAGATAGATGGCCTGGTTCACACGTCTCAACGGAGAAATATCCACAGCCTGACGTCTAACAACACCAGCTGATCCAATTCTGGTAGCATCTTCACGAGGACCACTGTAGTAAGCAATACAGAAGAAAAGAACATTAGATCAGTACAGTGGCAAGGACAAGCATCTAAAAGGGCAAACTGAGAAATTCACAACCACCCAATTATCCATAAAAGAAATGCAATTAAGATAAACTACAAAACTGTAAGCCAGCTTCCATACCTGTTGATGACAGCGTCAACAATAACTTGGATTGGGTTCTGGTCAGTCAACAGGTGAATAATTTCCATGGCATGCTTCACAATCCTAACAGCCATCAATTTCTTACCATTGTTTCTTCCATGCATCATGAGAGAGTTTGTAAGCCTCTCCACAATTGGGCACTGGGCCTTCCTGAAACGTTTCACGGAGTACCTACCAGCAGTGTGTGGCACATAGGTGGCATGCTTGGCAGCTTGGACTCCAATGTAATCACTCAATGAAATGTCAACAACCTACATGGAAACACCAAACAGATACATCAATGAAAATCAATTGCTAGTTGTAAAATCATACAGTCCAAATTACAATGAAAAGCCTGTCATTCATATCTTTACAGAGCAAGATTCGAAAGTGGGTTCACATGTTAAGCAAGAAAGTTCTTCACATTAATCCAACATGGTATCTGAATACAATGATTTCATTACTGTCATTGATAGAAGACTCAATAAGATACTGTCAATCTAACAAATGAAAAGACCTTGAATACCGTAATATCACTAGTCATCCAGATATAGTCTAAATTCAACAACTATTCTTTACATTTATTCACAAAGCCAAGAAAATTCATTAGCAAATCAGTAAATAATCAACATAACCCAGTGATTATTCTAAAAACACGAAGCTTCAAACAAACATTAGTTTATTTTACAACTTTCATTTAACCTCTTTCACAGTCCTTTATACGTATTTGGTCAAAAACAAATCTGCCAGTGCACAAGATCCTTAATAAGGGCAATAAGACTATTCAATCAAAAACAGTTCAAAACATCATAAAAACAGAACACCTCGACTCTACAATTCGAAATCACAATCCTCTTCACAACAAAACCTCGTGAAACCAAAACAGATCGACAAAACATCACAAAACAAAGCAAAACAGATTCTCTACAAATCGTAAATGAGAAGAGATTAATTTTGAAACCTGAACGTCGTCGAAAGTCCAGCGGTTGAAGAGCTTCACATCGTACTGAGCCTGATTTGAGTCCAGAGACGGTTGCACCGGTGCCACAGCTGTTGCCGCCATCTTACCTGTAAACAAAACGACACAAAACTCAGTCCAAAGAGAGAGAAAGTGACGGAGATTGACATAGAGAAGGAGAGAAAGTGGCGGAGAGAGAAAGACCTGTAGTCGTAGAGCTCTCGGGACGGAGTCTGAGGTCGAGGATTAGGATTTTTGAAGGTGCAGCTGCTCACAATGAAGCTCTCACTGGCGAGTGGAAAATGAAGGACTTAGGGTTTCGGCTTTGTTTAGGCGTGTTCAAGAATCACTAGGGTTTGGGTATGATTGGGTGTGCTCGGGTACATGCTGACTATTTAGTGCTTTATTCATTGATCGACACGAGGATTTTACATAGACCTAGTTATATCAGGTATTGCCTTGATAAATGTTATTATAATTAATAATATTCACTTAATGATTTTCAATAATTTAATTTAACATCTAGAACATATAAATAGGAAATTATTTGTGATTACTATAATCAGGGGTTTTTTTTATTTTAATTAAATATAAGGAGATTATTTTTATATACCCTAACTTTTATGTCAATTTTTACAAATGTTACAGTTGATATTACAAATTACGTGGTAATTTATTTTTTAAATAATATATACTATTAATATAAAATTATTTTATAAAAACATAATTAGGGGATTAAAGTAACGCCCATATCGAAGTACGTAGCTTAACTTATGTCCTTATACCCTTAGTTGATTTTTGTTATAGTTATTTTGAAAAAAATGAGAAGAAAATGCCTTAAAATTTTATTAGGGGTAAAATGGTTTTTTCACTCATAATTAGTTGAAAAAATGGGGAGTGAAAAGAGATGGAATAACATGGAGAAGTTAATAAAAATAAGGGCATTTTGGTAATTAATTAAGGGACATAAATGGAATTTTAAAGAAAATGCAAGAGCAAAATGGAAAACTATATATAATAATATGTTATATCAAGAATTGAAGAATGAAACCCTAGCCATTCTTTATCCATTTTCACGCCACCTTCACCTTCATATTCTCTCAATTTCTTCAATTCTTTTTCAAGTGAAATTCATAGATTTTGGATACTTTTTAGTGGATTTTCATTCCCAAGCATCCTTAGGTAAGATCCTTGCACCAAGAAGTGAGTTTTAATTTTTAAAGTGTTGAATTTGATGATTTGTGTTTATAGGATTTAAGAGAAAGAGAGTTAGATCAAAGAAGATTTTTAAAGTGTTGGATTGCTCACATATAAAGTAAGTAAATCCTACCCTAAGTATGATTTAAGTAATATTGTGTGGAGAATTCCTTTTATGCATATATGTGTTTTATATGAAGAATTGTTGATGGATTTGGTGTTGAATGATGATTATAACTTATCCATGAGAAGTTGTGTTGGTGTATTTGATGTTTGATGAATGTTTGGATGAAATTTGAAAGAATTGGAGTGAAAATTTTGGAGTATATATATATTGGACAGGTTTGGCGTTAAATATGGAGGGTTTTATTCCCAATTTATGGTGGCTTAGAAAAGAGATAGAAGTGTAGCCAAATTAGAATTGCTTTGTGCACATAAGTTGTTTGATGAAATGTCAAAGAGAAGTGCATGTATGAGTATGATTATGTATTATATTGAGATGAGTTTGTAAATGGTAGAGAATGACATGTTTGCATTCCATATTGCATTATTGCATCTAAACATGTGAATTTAGAAAGAATTATAAGCATGAACCCATCTACATGCATACATACTCATAAGAGCATGAAAAAGCATTAAAGAACATTAATGAGTAAATAGAAAGAAATGAGAATATTAAAGAAGTTCAAATCTGAATTTTTATTTAAAGAAGTGTAAAAAGATAAAAAAGAAGAAAAGGTTGTTGCGATGGGGAAACCGTGAGTGACAAGAAGAATTTTCCCCGCATGCACGTCACTTTTAGTGAGCGGTCTAAGAATAAGAAAGAAGAATTGGTATAGTCCGTAAGAGTGCATGTGGATGAGGGTTGTACCCAAAAAAGAAGAATACACTGACACAGCCAAAGTTTCAAATCCATGCTTTAACCGAGTCTGATCGGCAAAAGAATAAGAAAGAAAAGAAAAGAATAGAATAGAATGAGAAAAAATAGAAAAGAATAAGAAAGAATATAAAGAAAACAAAGAAGAGAAAGAAAGAAAAACAGTATAAGAACAGAAAAGAAAGAAAAATAGAAAAGAAAATGCATATTTTATACATTTGTGCATTTGCAATATATATATATATATATATATATATATATATATATATATATATATATATATATATATATATATATATATATATATATATATATATATAATATCATGCCCATTATCTGAGTAGTGGGAAATTAGAATAGAGAAAGAACAGAGAGAAAAATAGAGTCAGAGTAGAGAAAGAATAAAGAAGAATGGGGAAGTGTGAAGTAAGGAAAGAAATTCAGAATTTAAGCAACGGAGAGAGAATGGTAGTATAACGGGTTTACTTACTGAGCAATTAGTGCTCACCCCGTTGCTTTCAATGTTTTTGCAGGTAACAGGTGAGATGCGGTCACTTGGAACATCACACAGCAGAAGGGTTGGGCAAAATTGTCGAGTTACTATTTTGAGACTTCATTATATTATGTAAAGATTTGTGTATAAAGAAAATTAAATATGGGCCCATAATTTTATACTCGTTTATATGTGTATATTTTCTTATATATATTTAGTGAGTTTTACTGTTATTTTATGAGTATACTAGCTAGAAAGAGAGTCATTACAATTAACTAATAGGGGATTTGCATTTGGAATGTGTTTATTAGGTTTCAAACCTATAGGGACTGATGCGTAATTTTTTAGGGGTGTGTTTGCTGGATTTAAAATCTCTAGACATGCTGACATCACCAGTCTGACTCGTCATTCAAAACAATTCAACCGATCAACTCACGCCGAGTCAGTTATTAAAACCATGTCAAATAGTTAATAGATGAGTTTATAGTGTGATTTAGCAATTTTTAGCTCTAAGGGTCTGCTTGAGAGTTTCATGGTAGCGGTTATGAGAGTAAACCACCGTAGTGATTTTAAGAGTAAACCACCATAGCGATTTTGAGGGGTTTTTAGTAGCGATTTTTAAAACATCCAATTTGTGCTTGGGAGTTTATTTTCCAATAGTTTTGACAATTTTTTAAAATGATAAATTTACATATATGCCTATAAAAATACCTCAACTTCAATAAGTACTTGGGAGTTTTGTTATTCAATTACAAGATAAGGATTCTTTATTATTTTTCCACTTATTAGTATTTTGTAACTTCAAATTTGATAAAGTCTCCTTATCCTCCTTCTTTGCCATTCCTTGCAGCATCCAGAATGATTGAAAAATTGTAGCTCCATTTTTCCAAGAAAGCATCTAGAAATGAGATTTTAATAATTGCTTAAAATTATTTTATATTTAATATGGATGGAGACGCGCATAATATAGTTAATTTTTTTTTGATATAATTGAGATAGTTTTGTAGTGGATAGGGTATTTGTAGAATAAAATTTTAAAACCAACCAACACACCTTAATTTGGGGTTGTTGTGTGTGGTTTCTCCGCCAAGTTCAGGCCAACGCGAGGATGTAGCTCGACCCAGAATGATCTCGGCAACTATGATTGATCGACCTAGCATAAGCTCGTCGAGCCATAGCTTGACCCAGCACAAGCTAGTCGTGGATAATCTGAGGAATTAATCAATCAATCCCCAAATTACTTCAGATCTCGAATATAGCAGGAATGCTTGGATCAACGGTTGTCGTTGCACGATTATAGCGCCCAATCGCAAGGATATCAGAATTATGATTCAAACCATTTATAATCCCCTTAATTTGGGTCTTCCTTTATGTAAATCTTGTATATAAACCCCTTAAAACGATGAGGAGGGGGATACAAATTCTGGATAAAAACTACATTGTTAGCTCTCACAACATATACAAAAAACACAGTGGACGTAGGCTGTTAACCTTGCCAAACCACTTTAAAAGTTCTCTTTGTCATTTACTTTATGGCGTTATCATTCACTCATCGCTGATTACTCGTAATCACGCACACATCAGTTCTGATCCCGACAAGGTCGATCAGATCCCGCTAGTTGGTGTAGAATTCTGTATCAACATTTTGGCACTAGAAGGAGGGCTTCTGCCACTATTTCAAAGATCCCGACAAACGTTCACTGGGATTTACCTGTCCTAGGACCAAAATGGTGTTCACCAGATCAAGAACTATCGTCGGAAATCACAAGAACATGGAAACCGCCCACCAGGAGGTGCAACAAGAGAACGTTGGACGCCGACCACCTGTGTCGCCAGCTTAGGACTTTGCAAACAATTAGTGGGTAGGGACATCAAATCCCGAGAACGGCCAGCTGATGGAGATTATCAGAACGATGGTTGCACAGGTGGTGCAACAGAACGTGGCTAAGCTGAGGAACTAACAACTAGTCGCCTAGAACCCCACCCAGCCGCACTTCACCTACGTTACCCCAACAGGTATGAATTCTGTAGGTGACAGTCCGTTCATCATCGCTAAGGGGCGATTAACACCTCCAACCTCGCAGGTAGCTCCTCACACACAAGTAAAAGTCTCCGGGCAAGAAAACCCTGGGAGGCGGCGGCTAGAGTACAGCCCGCCTTGAGGGAAGCGAAAGGCGGATGCACACCACTGAGAAGCTCGGCGGTATCCCTAGTGTCAGCGTACCGGTTTTAACCCACGCCCATGACAAAATCGATCTTCGCAGGCTCGCGAAGCGAGCCATGTGCGTCAATCTGCCAATGACCGACATCGCAAGCAATGCACTGACGAGCATGATAACACCTACCAACCCATGTTAGGAAACGACCCGGTTGCGCAGCGGAAAACAAAATTTTTACAACCACGGATCGTTCCTTAGAACCCAAAATCAAGGCACAGATTTTACGTTTATGCATAATATGAATCGCAGAAAAATAAATCCAAAGGTTTAGATTTATACCCACGTTTGGAGGCTCCACCAATGTTGTCTCTGAATGTGTTTGCTACCGATCCAAGTGTAGGATCGGACCAAGAAGTCCACACGAAGACAACCACCAAGAACCAAGGAGGGATTTGCTAGATCCTCCTTGGCCTTAAGAAATCAAGAAGAACAAAAGAAGAGTTTGATTTTTCAATCAAACAGTGAGATTGGCGTGGGAGAGTGTATAAGGGGCTGCTGTGTTTTTCTTTTTCTAAAGACAAAATCAATTAATTATTAAAATCACACAAACACTATTCCTTTTATAGGCAAACCAAGTTGCCCTATTCCCACATGGAATGGGCTTGGGCTCCAACCCAAACACCCATGTTGCCAAACACTCCCAATTTGATATTTTAATTTAATTCATCATTATCTTAATTAAAATCAATTAATATTTAATTAACATTTAACAATAATGATGATTTAATTAAATATGTGCGAACACACATTTAACCATAATTTCACTTATTTAATTTTTAACAAATTAAATAAAAGGCTACGACCTCAGCAAATTTAATTGCAATGTGAAATTACCAAAATACCCTCTTTCGCCTAAAAAAGACGAAAACGCCCTTCTTTCTTCTTGGCTCTTAAATTATCTTCTATGTGTGTGACCCATAGGCTCCTCATCATACCGGTAGTGTATAGTATCGCGATTAACACCAATTAATCGTCTCACTAATACAGACCAAGATTGGCCCCTAGCAAGGCATCATGGCCACCCGATAGATTCGGATTCAAGAAAGTAGCTACTGTCAACGATATGGTTATCGTACAACCCGATCCTTTCATCATACGTTATCTCGGCGAGGCGAAGGCATAGAAATAGTGTCAACCTTCGGTTACTCTCGATATTATATATTCGGCTCGGACCAATGACCGTATTATAACTGGATGAGCAACAACTCAATCCCACCGTGGCCACGCTTTTAGTGTCATTGCCATATCTTGAATTGCGCCATGAGATAACTTCTCCCGTACCCGGAAGTGATGAATCCTTTGTCAATCCACCATAGTCTTGATACACTCCTTGATATAGCCAATCACCACCGTATCGATACTCTCGAATACTCGCGTTAGACTAGTATCAAACTGTACCAATTGGTGCACAAAGCGCTCCGGTGATCTCAAGTCTAAGGATCACATGCACCACCATTCGTTAGAGGATTTATTCCATAGACACTAGGGTTACCATCCATATGGAATCCTCTGGTGGGTCAGTCCAGTGAACTTGCTGCGGTATATCCGCCTACAACAAGCACCCATGTGTCGCACCAGGTTGTCACCAAACAACCTTGACAAGTGAGATCAGTCACTGCCTTTCGACAGGGTCGTTCAACACCATGATAGCCTTACCGTATTATCTGTGCCCTTACTTCAGAATAATACTGGGCTACGGACGTTTCTAGAATGGCCACCACATGTGCTCATAGGGTTCTCACTATCAAGATTTGAAACACTTGATACCCTCGTCACGGTTCTGCCATTCTAAGGACATATATCAATACATATTGCAATAATAATGATTTACGCGATATAGAATGAAATGCCTTTTATTATTGATTAATGAACATTATTACAAAGAGTCAATTCTACAATAATTGATTGGCTCTAGGGCATCTACTCTAACAACCCAGCCATCATGACTCGACCTCACGTATCAACGTGTGCATTGGAGGAGCTTCACAAAGGACAAACTTGCGAACCCACTTGCTCGAGGTACAACTTAATAGAGCTAACCAAGGGAACCAAAATGAAGACTTGGATCGCATGCAAAGGATGCTCGACGATCTAAAAGCTCGCCAGAACAACCTAGCAGAAGAAATAGTAAGTTCCCTATTTAGGAAAAAGTTCGCCAGGCCCCGCTCCCACAAGGATTCAAGGCACCATAAAGCAAGTTCGACTGGAAGGGGGACCCTAGAGATCACCTCGACAACTTTGATGACCTGATGGAGCTACACCAAGTTAGTGACTTAGCAAAATGTTGGTGCTTCATAGTCACATTAATTGGAGATGCCAAGAGGTGGTACAAACGGCTCAAAGCGAACTCCATCAACTCTTGGCAATAATTCTCCACGCTACATCTACAGCAGTTTTAAGCAAAGAGACAGTTCGTAATGTCGCTAAGCTACTTGAGCAACATTCACGAAGAACGAGACGAATCGCTAACCTCATATTTAACGAGGTTCCAAAATGAGAAAGTAAAGGTCGCTGATACCCCCGAAGAATCCATTCGGACTCTCCTGATCCCAGGGATTAGATCTAACATGGAGCTATGGAAAGAGCTCCAGAGCGAAGACCATGTGAGCCTGGCCAAATTCTACCAGATAGCCACAAAATACCAACGAGTAGAGGGCTTGTTAGCTGTACTAGCTAGGATCTCAATGCGGGGGGCCACCAACAGGAGACAAGATCGCCCTTTGGATAAGCGTGAGGGCCAAGACCGTAGTGATAGGGATCGCAACATATTCCCAAAGAAACAGAGAGTAGATAACCACGAAGACAGGTAACTTTTCCCTCGACATGCAGAGTATACCCCCTTTACTCAAGACATCGCCCACATCTATAAGGTATCCTGAGAGGCGAAAAGACTGCCCACTGGAAAGAACAAGGGGTGCTCTAGGAAGAAGAGATTAGCAAAAATATTACTGGTATCACAGGGATGTCGAACATAATACGAATGACTGCCGGGCTTTGAAGGACGCCATCGAGGACCTAATAAGAAAAGGTCATTTGAAAGAATTTGTTAAGGAAGAACCAGCTCAAGAGAATCCTAGCGAACAAAGTAACCAAGTCCCAGGCTAGATACAGACCCCAACTCAACAGGCTCCGCCAAACCTCAATGAGGTCTTCGTGAATATGATCTACGGAGGATCAGATATAGCGGAAAGCTCGAGGCAAGCCCACGAGTAATATGCTTGAGAGGCCAAAACAAACTCGGTTCCTCGAATAATGAGTTGTTAACGGAAGCCGCCTAGGCGGCCTAAACAGGAAAGCGAGGTTGTGGGGTTCACAGTCAATGAGTGTGAAACATCCCCTCGTCATAATCATGATGCGATTGTAATCGCAGCAAGGATTGACAATGTAAAAGTATTAAGGGTTATGGCCGACAATGGGAGCGTGACAAACATTATTTTCTTGGGAGCCTTCCGAGGAATGAGATTCACATAAAAGAACCTGCGAGTGTGCCCTTCGTCGCTCTACGGGTTCACCAGAGATAGCCTGGTTCCCAAAGATACTATCAACCTTCCCGTAACTTTGGGGCCCGAACCGAAGGTCAAAATTGTGATAGCTGAATTCTTGGTGATGGACTACTCGACCACGTATAACGTCATCCTTGGAAGGCCAATCCTGAATGATTTAAGCATGGTCATGTCGGTGCACTGCCAAGTAATGAGATTTTTGACTCCAAGGGGAGTCGCGACAATCAGGAGCTACACCAAAGAATCACGGGAATGTTATAATAGGGTTATAAACACCGCACAGAAATAGCTGCACCCAAAGACCATGATCATCGTAGAATCCAAGCCAAACTCTGGGCTGCTAGAAGACACCATAGATCCTTGTAGCCACAAAGAGGAGTCCACTGCGGGACCAATCGATGAGCTGATAGGAGTAAGTGTTAGTGAGGAGGATTAAACTCGCATACTAAAGATCGGCAGCAGCTTGAGCAAAGTGATAGCCAATAATCTGGTCGAGTTCCTCAAGAAGAATATCGATGTATTTGCGTCGGTGCACCAAATATGGTTGGGATCAACCCCAAGGTGATATGCCACAGGTTAAACCTTGACCCAGAGGCTCTGTAACGCCCCATTTGAGGTACGTAGTTAAATTGTGTTGTATTGCCTGAATGTTTATTGATTTGTTTTCATTTGAGCTTGCATGTTGTTATTTTTAGTTGGTTGACCCTTAGTTGGATTGATGAGTTGGTTTGGTTAAGTGTTTGCCCTGATTTTGGCTGAGACTTGGTGAATGTTTGAATTTCAGTCTTCACGTTGGCTTTGTAAGTGCGGTGTTGGTTCTGTAATTCTTCGCCGGGGTGACGGAAAGTTCTTCGCCGCGGCGACAGGCCAATTGAAAAGTTTAATGAAGTTTTTAGATATTTTTCCATATGGGCAAAATGACCATTCTACCCCTAATTAGCAAGAAAAGTGGGGAGTGAATTGTAAAGAAATTTTCTGGAGAATAGTTTAATTGGGGTTGCATTTGCAAAGAAGTAAAAGGGCAAAGGTGGAATTCCTAAGAAAGAGTAAGGGTAAAATGGTAAAGAGTAGAGAAAATATGAGATATTAAGGGTTTAGCTTTAGAGAACTCTTTCATTCATTCTTCTCCACCGCCTCTTCCATCCTTCATTTCTCTCAAGCTTTCATTCAATTTTCCAAGGATTTTTGGAGGGTTTTTGACTAGAAGTTGATATAAGTTGATCATAAGCACTTAAAGGTCAGAATCCTTACTCTAGATGTGAATTTTATTGGTGTAAGAGTAGGATCCTTACTAAGTTTGTGTTAAAGGTTTAAGAGAAAGCATCAAGCCATTAAGAGTAGAGAGCTTAAGTGGATTCTACTTGATTATAAGGTAAGTAAATCCACCTAAGTTGTGATTTGCATGATTGAATAATGTGTAGAGATTTATATATGATTAATGTTTGAATTTTTTATGTTTGAAATGAGTTAATGGATTTATGAATGAGTTTAATGTTGATTTATGGAGAAATTTCCACCATGAGAAGGGTGGATTGTGTTGATAAATTTTGGTAGAAGTATGGATAGAATTAGAAGAATTTGAGAGGAATATTTGAAGTGTGTTTTCTTTACAGGATGTGTGTTAATTTGAAGGAGTTGAACTCCAATTTTGGATGGTTAAGAAAGAAGTAGAACTATAAGTAGAGTAGGGTTTATGTATACACACATATTATTTGATGAAATGCCTAAGAGAATCATGATTAGAAGAAGAGAACCTTACTTTATGCAACATAGCATATTTGCATTTCATGAATGCATATAAGAAAGATTCTAGGCATGAGCCATCCATATGCATATGTTTATATGTGTAATCATCAAAGAAAGAAATATGAGTAATGAGAAAGAAACATTCTAAGAATAGAGATAAAGAAAAGAATAAATTCTCTTAGAATAAAGAGAAAGAAAGAATTAGCACTAGAGAATAAAATGAATAAAAAGTGCTAAAGAAGAGAAAAGATAATAGGTTGTGCGATGGGGAGCCCGTGAGTGTAGAAATTTCCTGCATGTAAACCGCCGTGAGAGAGCGGTCTCCGCCTTGAGAAAGCGGAATGAGAATGAGAAAAAGAATTTGTATAGCCGTGAGAATACATGCGGATGAAAGCTATACATGAGAGAAAGTACACTCACATGGTCAAGGGTTCAAAATCCATGCATCGACCAAGACCGATCGGCAAAGAATAAGAATAATAAGAATAATAAGAATAAGAATGAATAAGAATAGGAATGAGGAAGAAAAGAAAAGAAAGAAAATGCATTGCATTGTATTAGTGCATATGCATCTCATCCGTACATGTTATCATGATATCTCTCATGGCTGATGAGAATAGAAAGAAAGAAAAGAACAGTAGAAGCAGAGAAAGAACAAGAGAGATTGAATAAGAGAAAGTGACACGAGTAAGGAAAGAATTGAAAAGTGATACACGGGGATAGCGGAGTAGAGGATTTACTTACTGAGCATTTTTGTGCTCATCCCGTTGTTTTTCTATGTTTTTGCAGGACATAGGTGAGGACGTGGTTGGATGGACGTCGGTAAGCGAGGAGACTTGATGACATTGTCCACTATTTTGAGAGTCTTTTTGTACTAATGATACTGTACTATGTAAAGAATGTATATATTAAGAAAATAAAATTTTTGGGCCCAACTATTTTGATAACTATACTTGTGTTTTCATTAATATATTATATGAATATGATAGTAGAAAGAAGTCGTTACAGGCTCGGCCCATAAGATAAAAAAGAAGGGTCATGGATGTAGAGCGCTCTCAAACGCTCAAAGATGAAGTCAACAAACTCCTAGAAATCAACTTCATTAGGGAAGTCAGGTACCCAGACAGGCTCGCTAACCTAGTCTTAGTCAAAAAGCTGAATGGCAAGTGGCGAACTTGCATCAACTTCACGGATCTAAACAAAGCTTGTCCGAAAGATAGCTTTTCGGTACCACGGATCAACTAGCTTATAGATGCGACGGCGGGAAACGCATTACTTAACTTTATGGATGCGTACTCAGGATATAACCAGATCCTAATGTACCAGCCTGACAAAGAGCATACTTCTTTTATTACTGACCGTGAAATTTATTGTTACAACGTTATGCTGTTTGGCCTCAAGAACGCTGGCGCAACCTACTAGCGCTTAGTGAACAAGATGTTCGCCAATCAAATCGACCATTCCATGGAAGTATACATTGACAACATGCTCGTCAAATTAAAAGTCGCCAAAAGCCATTGAGCACTTGGGGGAAATGTTTGACATCCTCAGAAAGTATCAAATGAAGGTCAATCCATTAAAATGTACTTTCGGAGTGAGCTCCGGGAAATTCCTAGGCTTCCTTGTAAACCAATGGGGAATAGAAGCGAACTCGGAGAAGATTCAGGCCTTACTCGACATGAAAAGCCCAGGTATTAAACAGGTATAGAGTCTGACTGGACATATGGTCGCGCTCAATAGGTTCGTTTCTCGAGCCACGAACAGGTGCTTTCTATTTTTTGAGACCTTGAAAGGGAAGAAAGGTTTCAAGTGGACAACGGACTATGAAAGAGCCTTCCAGGAGCTGAAGAAACACCTCGAACAGCCCCTATGTTGTCAAAGCCCATCCATGGCGAGTCGCTACTACTGTATTTGTTGGTATCCAAATCTGCTGTCAGTGCGGCCTTGGTAAGTAAAGAGGGAGGAATACAATGACCAGTGTACTATGTGAGCAGAGACTGCTCGACGGGGAGACAAGGTACCTAGAGTTGGAAAAGCTCGCCTATGCCCTTGTTGTTGCCGCCAGGAAGCTGCAGCCCTATTTCCAAGCACACTCCATCCATGTGCTGATAAACTTCTCTTTGAAGAAAATAATGTAGAAGTCGTAGGCATCAGGTAGACTAATCTAGTGGACAATGGAGATGAGTCAGCACGACATCAAGTACATCCCGAGGATGTCGATCAAAGGTCAAGTCGTGGCAGATTTTATATCTAAGTACTCTTATCAGCTAGACGCCGAGTCAAGCCCGCCAGAGGTAGATACCTCAAGAGAGATCAAGCAACAAAAACCAAAGAGTGACGACTTATGGCTATGGACTCTGTATATAGATGACTTCTCGAATGAGAAGGGAGCAAGAATGGGCCTTTTACTCGAAAGTCCGGAGGGAGATCCAATCAGAGCCGCGGTAAGTTTCGGGTTCAACGCCTCCAATAACGAAACTGAATATGAGGCATTGCTCGCAGGTCTTCATCTCACCAAGGAAATGGGGGCAAGGACCATCAAAATCTATAGTGATTCATAACTCGTGGTCCATCAAGTTACCGGGGAATACCAGACAAAGAAAGACAGGATGGCATCCTACTTCCAGCAAGTGGAGCCTGAGCTTAGACAATTTAGATATTTTACCATCCATCAGATCCCAGGGGAGAGAAACTCACAGGCAAATGCACTAGCTCGTCTGGCCTCTGTAATGAACAATGAGAAAGTCAATTCAATCTCGGTTAAATTCCTCCCAAACCCAAGCATCTTCACTTCACAAGATCCGGTGTTAGCCACAAGTCAAAGGTATAGCTGGATGGATGTAGTCATCGCCTACTTGAAGGGCGACACTCTGCCAGAGGATAGAACCAAAGCTAAAACACTCCGCACAAAAGCAGCTAGGTACACGTTCGTCAACGATAGACTATACAAGCGAGAAGCGACGTTTCAATGTACCATTGATGCGATGCATTGACCACGAAGATGCAAATTATGTTCTAAGAGAGATACATGAGGGCATTTGCGAAAACTACACAGGAGGTAGATCTCTAGCTTACAAGGTGCTCCGACAGGGATACTATTGGCCACTGATCTATGATGATGCGGTAGACTACGTCCCACGATGTGATAGATTTTAGTGAATGACCTAGTTACGTAGAAGGAAACAAAAAACATAAACTACATGAATCGTTCCTTAGAACCGAGATCCGGGTACAAAAATCACAGTTTATACAAAATAATCAAATCTGCAGAAAAAAATCAGTTCAAGGTTTAAGAAACATATGCACGTTTGGAGGCTCCTCCAAATTTGTCAATGAACGTTTTTGCTATCGACCCAAGTGTAGGATCGAACCCACATAGTCCACACGAAGACAATCGCAAAGAACTAAGGAGGGATTTGCTAGATCCTCCTTAGCCTTAAGAACAAAAAAGAAAATCAAAGAAAACTTTGATTCTTTGCAAAAGCAAAACTGGCGTGAGAGTGAGAGAGTTTTGGGGTTGTGTATTCTCCTTGTCAATGAAAGAATGAATGAATGAAAAGTCTCTAACATTTTCCAACTAAAACCTTTTCTTTTATAGTGAAATTTCAATTGCCCTATTCCCCTAGGGAATAGGCTTGGGCTCCAACCCAAACACCCCATGTTACCAAATACTCCCAATTAGATATTTATTTTATTTCATCATTATCTTCAATTAAAATCAATTAATATATATATATATATATTAACATTTAACAATAATGATAATTTATTTAAATATATGCAAACACATATTTAAATGTAATTTCACTTATTTAATTTTTCTAACAAATTAAATAAAAGGTTACGACCTCAGCAAATTTAATTGCACTGTGAAATTACCAAAATATCCTTTCGCCCAAAAAGACGAAAACGCCCTTCTAACTTCCTAGCTCTTAAATTATCTTCTATGTGTGTGACCCATAGGCTCCTCATCATACTGGTAGTGTATAGTATCGCGATTAACACCAATTAATCGTCTCACTAATACACAAACCAAGATTGACCCCTAGCAAGGCATCATGGCTACCCGATAGATTCGGATTCAGCAAAGTAACTACCTGTCAATGATGCGGTTACCGTACAATTCGATCATTTCATCATCCGTTATCTCGACGAGACGAAGGCATAGAAATAGTGTCAACCTTCGGTTACTCTCGATATTATATATTCAATTTCTGAACCAATGACCAGTATTATAAACTGGATAGAGCAACAACTCAATCCCACTGTGGCCACAGTTTTAGTGTCATTGCCATATACTGAATTGCGCCATGAGATAACTTCTCTCGTACCGGGAGTGATGAATCCTCAGTCAATCCACCATAGTCTTCATACACTCCTTGATGCAGCCAATCACCACTGTATTGACAGCTCTGAATAGAACTGCGTTAGGCTAGTGTCAAACTGCACCAATCGGTGCACAAGGCTCTCCGGTGATCTCAAGTCTAAGGATCACATACACCACCATTCGTTAGAGGATTTGTTCCATAGACATTGGGGTTACCATCCATATGGAATCCTCTAGTGGGTCAGTCCAGTGAACTTGTTGCGATATATCCGCCTACAGCAAGCACCCATATATTGCACCAGGTTGTCACCAAACAACCTTGACAAGTGAGATCAGTCACTACCTTTCGACAGGGTCGTTCAACACTATGATAGCCTTACCGTATTATCTGTGCCCTTACTTCAGAATAATACTGGGGCTACGGATGTTTCTAGAATGGCTACCTTATGTGCTCATAGGGTTGTTACTATCAAGATTTGAAACACTTGATACCTTCGTCATGGTTCTACTATTCTAAGGACATATATCAATACATATTGCAATAATAATGATTTACGCGATATAGAATAAAATGTCTTTTATTGATTAATGAACATTATTACAAAGTGTCAATTCTACAATAATTGATTGGCTCTAGGGCATCTATTCTAATAATAGATGCTAGAGATTTGCAAATATTCTGCGAGGTCCCCCGCAAGAATTGACCATTCTGATAAGCCCTTGGCCATTCGTGATCAGGGGCATCGACCTTATTGGCCCCATTGCCTCAGGGAAAATAGGGCGTTAAGTTCGCGGTTGTTACCATAGATTACTTTACCAAGTGGGCAGAAGCTGAGCCATTGGCGACGATAACGTCAAACAGGCTGAAAGATTTTGTCTATAAAAGCATCATTTGTCGGTTTGGAATTCCCCACACAATAATAATCAAAAATGGGAAGTAGTTCGACAACGAAGATTTCAAGACCTTCTACAAGCGGCTCGATATCAAAAAGAGTTTCACAGCCGTCTACCGACCTCAAGCCAATAGACAAGTAGAGGCCATGAACAAAGTAATCAAGCACACCATAAAGAAGAAGCTCAACAACCTTAAAGGGAGGTGGGTTGACAAGCTGTCGGAAGCTCTATGGTTTTATAGAACGACTGCTAAGAGCTCAACGGGCGAGACCTCATTTTTTTTTATCGTATGGATGTGAAGCAATGGTCCCAGTCGAAGTACAAATCGGTTCGTTCTGAAGAGAAATCTTTGAAGAAGAAGCCAACGAAGACCTACTCTGCCTAGGGTTAGACCTGATCGAAGAGCATCAGGCCAAGTCTTAGTTAAGGCTCGCCTCTTATCAACAGCAACCAAGTAGAATTTCAACACCAAAGTCAGAAACATAGACATTGAAGTGGGCAATCTGGTTCTCAGGAAGGTCATCTAGGATACCCAAAACCCGAACTTGGGGGCACTTGGACCCAGGTCACACCAGGATCTTTCCACCTGGAATGCCTCAATAGCGAAGCAATAATGCAAGCTTGGAACGCCGAGCACTTGCGAAGGTATTACCAGTAAGAAGCTCAAGTTCTATTTATTTCTATGAACTACATTTGTTGTAAGATTGTTTACGGCCGAAACACTTGATCAATAAAAAAGGTATTATTTAGTACTTACTTTGTTCATAATTTACATTTTCTAGTTCGTTAGCAATTAACTAACGATCAATAAATCGTGACCTAAGCGATGAAATTCCAAAAGAAAACTTAGAGTCAAAAGTCAAGGAAAGGCAACTAACCTCGAAAAAGCCATGCCAAAATCCAACTCTTTGAGGATAAAACATCCTAAATCGACAAAGTTAAACTTGAGTTTTGAAATCAAGAAAAAAACACGTCGAAGGAAATCGGCTCTAAGCCGGCAACCAAAGAACTCGAAAGGGACAGTAAGTCTAAAATCGAAGTTTATCGTCGCATCAGATTTCCTGACATAAATCAGGATTGAAAATCTCAAGTCGACGAAGTTAAACTTGGAAAAATTCCAAAAAAAGCACGTCGGAAAAAATCGGCTTTAAGCTGACAACGAAAGCCCGAAAAGGATGACGAGTCTGAAACCAATGTCAAACATCGCATAAAGATTTTTCGCAAAAAATTCAAAAAACTCCTAAAGAAGCGAACTACGCATGACTTAGAGCAAAATTTGGATCCCAAAGTCCGATTAGGACAAATTAAATGACTCCGCAAAAATGAAACAATCATTGCTCGAAAGAGAAACGTTGAAAAATGTTCTTTCATTAACTAAAAGTTTAATTACATTTAGGCAATAAAAAAAAAAACAAATAAACAAAAAGACTAAGATTCTTTAGGCTGATGAGGGACCAGAGCGTTCGTCTTCAACCTTGTTTTTGGGAACCTTGCTCGTGAAGACTGTATGGTCAAAGGAATGGGTCTTTGACCTCTAGCTTGGGCCTAGCCTCCTCGACCTCTTCCTGGCCCTCGCCGTCATCCCTGAAGTCATCCGAGTACACATAGGTCATCCCTTGAGCCTTGACCTGCATCCTTTCAACCTCTTTTTGATAAGCTCGCGGAAGGAAAGAAAAGTTGATCGATAGATGAGCCTCCTATAATTTCTGCACAAGAAAGACCGACGTCTCCCAAGATCAGGTAGTGATGGCCTCGTTCAACTCCTTAATCCTAAGCCTGAGTTGCTTGGCCTCAGCTTCGGCATTTTGCCAACCTACCATTTCTTAGGTAAGGTCGAGCGAAGTCTGCTTGAAATTGGCCTCCCAACTCGCTGCTACTTTCTGGGCCAAGGAAAGCTCAGAGTTTAGCTTGTTGTTGGCTCCTCGCTGTTGAACCAAACTCTAGTCAGCCTTCGCCTCAGCTTTAGCCTTACCCCGAGCAACCTCGCTCACATTGAGTTTGTCAAGGAACTCATTTTCCTTGACCCCAAAGGCCGTAACTTCCTCCTTAAGGCGTTCAAGCTCGACTTGCCTAGCCTCCCTCTCTTTCTCCACAACCTCAGCCCTAGCCAAAGCATCATTCTTTACTGTCTCCGCCAACATCCATCCCTTGTGAGTTCCCTCTAAGGTTTGGCCACATTTTTCATATAGGAGTCAGCTCGCCATGCCAACCTAAAAACAAAAAGGTGAGAAGCGAGCAAGAAACAAAAATAGCATTCAAAAAAGGGAAGCACGCTATCAGTACCTTAGCCGCGTAGTGCAGGTTAAGGCTAATATCTGGGAGGGAGTCGAGTCATTAATAGTCGTGAATGTTCGCGAGGTGACGCAATCCCTGGCCACCGCGGCCCCAACACCGATATGGTTAAGGAGTTGGTCGATCAGAGCATCGACAACGCCTCGCTGCCCCGTCTGCCTCCCTATCCTTTGGCTTGGACGAGCTAGGTATACTCCCCCATGTAGAGTAGTTGTAGCACTTGCAGGGGCGGGCTTTTTCTTGGCCAAGCTTTTGGCTGCGCTTTTCTAAACGCTGCCAGCCTGTGTGGTGACCTCTTTGCTCGAGTGCCTATGATGCTTAGTCACTTTCTTCTTCCTTAAGCCATCTTGCTACTCAGGTGCTTTACCTTTTCTCGAGCCTTCAGTTGGCTCAAACGTCTTCTTTGCTAGCCCCTTAGGAGGCCTCGGTGGCACTCTTCTCACCAACCGCCTTAGAGGCAGTCGCAGATTTCTTCGCACTTAGGCCCTCCACAAGCTCGCTCCAACGCATTTTGTGTCGGCAGCATCCACGGGCTGTTTTGTCACCGGAGCAGCTGGTGCCTTCTGGGCAACCGTCGAGGTTGCCATTTTCTTCTTAAGGCTTTTCGGCCCACATTTCTACAAGGACAAAGGGAAACGAGTTAATGATCAATTTGCGCAGGAAATCAAATGCGAGCAAGCAACAATATACCTTTTTTTTCCAAAAGCACTAAAAATCTGGCCTCGTCCTTACAAAAGTCATACGCCTTTAGGTGAGGAAGCATAAGAAGCTCGTGGACAATGCGTGAATTATTAGGAAGATAGCTGAAACGATGCATCCTTTGCAAGCTCGCCGCGGGGAGATAATTCTACTCAACGTTAACTGCAATAGAAAGTAATTCGGTTAGATAATAAAGCAAAGCTCGAAACTTGTCCTCACATACACTAGCGACCAAGGCCTTACTCGCTTCCGGAGCAAAGACACCGCTCGTCCCGGTTTCATAGAAGAAGAATTGGGAATCCCAATGTGGGACCTTCTTCAGGACATCGACTAGCATGTTGAAACATACTTTCCTCGCCTTGGAAAGGTAGTACATCTGGTCTTGCCCCTTTTTGAGCCTGTACAAGTGGACAAACTCTTCGATGGACGGCTCGCCTAGCTCAGCAATCATGTTCACGATGTATACCCCAATAATGATTAAGTAAGAGTTGGCCATCAATTGGAGAGGAGCGATGTCGAATCACCTACACACTTTATCGATGAAAGGGTGTGGGGGAATGGATACCCCACACTTGAGGAAAGTTTCAAAAATTGCCACCCATCCAGCTGGAGGATTCTTTCAAGAATGTTCTCCCGGGACCATTAGGTTGAGCTGCGGCACGTAGGTCGCCCTTATATGTTTAAGATCCCCGAGGGTGATTAAGGATTATGGCTCTTTTCGCCTGTGAGCTAGAGACGACAGGGAATGAGCCCGTTGGATTGAAGCATGATCGAACTAGCCCACAGCGTCGCGATCTAAGCTTCTGGTGACAAACTCTTCAGATATCTCGGGGGACGCATCCCCTAGTGCTGCCGAGCCAACCAGTGAATCGAACATTCGATCTATTGTGCTACTACTAGACGAGGACATGGTTGTAACTCGACTGGGTACCTGAAAAAAGAAGCGAACATGTGTTAGAGCTTGACCAACTCGGCGACCATTCCACATTTGCTTCTATCTCAGGCACCCGAAATAGCTTGCACAACACAATGAAATCACGCGACCTACTCAGGACATTGGCAGCCACCGCGATCTTTAAAACCCGAGACTGCTAGAAATACACCCGAAAGGCCTTACTAAAACCTTAAAACATCCAATGTGGCCACTACAACAGCCACCCCTTAGCACAAAAGTCAGAAAAATGAGCAAAGAAGAGAATGAAGTCTTATCGGAATAAAAAAGAGCGCTAATAACTCGTAAGAAAGACCACTGCGACGACGTAAGAGCAATGGCAAAGAAAAGCAAGAGGGTGGAAGAACTTTCGAATGGTCTTCGACGATATTCGCCACCTTTTATAGTGATTTTTGCATGGAAGACGAAAGGGCGGAGTTCAATCTCGACCATTGACTTACAACTGATCTTAGCCTTTCATTCATTGAGCAATCTTAGCTTTTAAACGTGGCCACGTGTCGACCATCCATGAGGTGCGACAAACCATTAGATTGATTACAATGATAACCGTTGTCGCACGACGCCTCAACTTCACCCGTGAACAGTTGTTATCGCCCACGCGCGATGAAACGTACCTGACAAAAGCTGTCGCATTTAATACGACACAACCACGTAAAAATTACATTTATGCCCTAACTTTTTGTATTCTGAGTTTTGATAGGTGGCACATGTAATAATGTCCAACTGTGATGAATGTCGACCAGACGTAAGGTCGATTGTGGAAGCCTGATCGAGCATGCACTCAGAGACTCATTGTTGAAGTCGAGCTTGGCATAAAATCAAGTGATAGTCTTCGAAACCCGAGACGAGCATCGAACACTAGGGGGCAGGTGTTATGTGGTTTCTCTGCCAAGCTCGGGTCAACGTGAGGATGTAGCTCGACGCAGAATGATCTCGACAATTATGATTGATCGACCCAACATAAGCTCATCGAGCTGTAGCTCGACCCAGCACAAGCTAGTCGTGGACAATCTGAGGAATTAATCAATCAATCCCTAGATTACTTCAGATCCCGAATATAGCGGGAATGCCTGGATCAACGGTTGTCGTTGCACGATCATAGCGCCCAATCGCAAGGATATCAGAATTATGATTCAAACCATTTGTAATCCCCTTAATTTGGGTTTTCCTGTATGTAAATCTTGTATATAAACCCCTTAAAACGATGAGGAGGGGGATACGAATTCTGGATAAAAACTAAATTGTTATCTCTCACAACATATACAAAAAACACAGTGGACGTAGGTTGTTAACCTTGCCGAACCACTTTAAAAGTTCTCTTTGTCATTTACTTTATGGCATTATCATTCACTCATCGCTGATTACTCGTAATCACGCACACATCAGTTCTGATCCCGACAAGGTCGATCAGATCCCGCTAGTTGGTGTAGAATTCAGTATCAACAAGGGTGTTTTATAAACCCCTTAAAAATACACCATACTGGTTATGGGGGGTTTTGGAGCCACTCAAAACTAGTACATAAAAAATCTGGCAAATAATGGTTTTAGAACACTTCAAAACTAGTGGAAAAAAAAAAAAAAAAACTCCCAACAGACCCAAGTGTGAATAACTTTAGAAAAAAAATGTTTGTTGAGATTAAAAACACTTGAAAAGTATTAAAAAAACAATTAATAATATAAAAAAATAAATAAATGATCTTAATATGTAGGAGTGAGCATGAAAATAGGTTTTACCTAGAACTGGTGAATACTTGAGCCCTATTCCGGGTAGGATCTGGAACCGCCCCTTACAGAGTAGGTTCTGATTCTGAAAAATAGGAATCGAGACCCCACGGTTCTAGTTATGGTTACAGTTTTGGTTCCTTCATTTCAGGAACCAAAATCGGAACCTGGAACCGAAATCGGAACCTAGAACCTGGAATAGGGTACCCTGCTAGGAACCAATAATAGGGTACCCTGCAAGGAATCAGTAACAGGGTACCTGTCAAGGAATCGGGGTTTATACAAACTAGTATACAACATTGGGGGGTTTTAACAAATTTTACCCCTAAACTAAACCTAACAATGAAATCCCCAAATCAATTTTAATTTTTCATAGACTATACATCGAACATTTTGGATTTTAGATATGAAGAAGCTTTGAATAATTTTAATATATAGTCTTACACTATATATTAAAATTATTTGAAATATTGAAATTAATTAATAAGGAAAAAGTTATATTGTTATAGAATATTTAAACAAATAGGGGTGTATTTGTAAATTTTATAGATTTTTTTTGTCATTTTGTAAAGTTACAGGGACCAATGCAATTATCCAAGTTACCTAGAACTGGAACCAGAACCTGTTTCACAGGTTTTGATTCCAGCAATTAAGGAACCAGAACCGGTCGATTCTAGTTTCGGTTCCTAATTTCAAGAACCGACCAGTTCTGGTTTCCTCAAAAATCTTAGGGTACCTAGACCCGATCACCCCTATTAATATGTATTCTCCAAAGAAATATAATTAAAACCCCTTCATGTATCTTTACACATGTATTTATAAAATGGCAATAAAAATAAATAAGAAAGGATTTATTAATTTCACGTAACACTATTATTTTGCAAAAATGTCCTAGATTTTTTTTTTTTTTTTTTTTTTTGAGCAAGAGTGTCCATGGGGCTTTAAAGTTAAGTACCCGATAAACCCTCTAATAATCACCCTAATTAGCATCTTAAAGAAATCAAAATCAAAACCTCTTGAATATCCTATCACCCCGTCTGACCATGCAGGGTGGTTTTGCTATTCTAGATCTTGTTACTACTATTTTGTGATCCGTTTATGTCTTCTTCTGCTTGCATACGAGTATTATTTTTTTTTTTAATTTATTTAGGGTGCTTTTACATATTTATTTTGGATAAAGGGAAAAATATTAAAATATTATAACCTAGGTCCTTGGTGGATTTTTGTCAATCTTGATAAGTTTTGAAGAGTGTTAGATTTCTTCACTATATATGAAAAGTAACCTTTCTATAATTCTATTCAATAATATGTAATACTGATTGCGAAATCATTTAAAAAAGGCCTACATAAATTTTCTCAACGGCAACTATTTTATCAAAAACAATTTAAATATTTTTCCCATCCAAAAATGAATACTCAACGAGCATAATCTATGCAATAACACATTTGCATTTGCAGAAAGCAAGGCAATATATTTAAGCCAAAATCAAGTCAATTTCATAAGTAAAAAGATTACTAGTCATCCCCTAAATATAACCCACATCTTCAAAATCAGGTTTCTAATACGAAAACTTGTAGAAAATATGAAGTTGCAGAACTCAAAAACATTGCCATTTCCACTAGATACTAAAACAAATCTTCAACGGTTGGCCTTAGCAACTCTCTCGATTTCATCTTTCTTCTTGATAGCATAGCTGGAAATACAAGCGCATACAATCAGTTTTAACACACCACAAAATATTTGACATACAGAAAAGAAAAACTAGTAGTCTAGGCCTTGATTACCTGTTAGATGAACCCTTTGCAGCATTAATAAGTTCATCAGCAAGGCACTCTGCAATTGTCTTGATGTTCCTGAAAGCTGATTCACGAGCACCAGTAGTAAGAAGATAGATGGCCTGGTTCACACGTCTCAATGGAGAAATATCAACGGCCTGGCGTCTAACAACACCAGCTGATCCAATTCTGGTAGCATCTTCACGGGGACCACTGTAGTAATAGATACAGAAGAAAAGAACATTAGATCAGTATAGTGGCAAAGACAAGCATCTAAAAGGGCAAACTGAGAAATTCACAACCACCCAATTATCCATACAAAAAATGCAATTCAGATAAACTACAAAACTGTAAGCCAGCTTCCATACCTGTTGATGACAGCGTCAACAATAACTTGGATTGGGTTCTGGTCAGTCAACAGATGAATAATTTCCATGGCATGCTTCACAATCCTAACAGCCATCAATTTCTTACCATTGTTTCTTCCATGCATCATGAGAGAGTTTGTAAGCCTCTCCACAATTGGGCACTGGGCCTTCCTGAAACGTTTCACAGAGTACCTACCAGCAGTGTGTGGCACATAGGTGGCATGCTTGGCAGCTTGGACTCCAATGTAATCACTCAATGAAATGTCAACAACCTACATGGAAATATGAAACGGATACATTAATGAAAACCAATTGCTAGTTATAAAATCATACAGTCCAACTTACAACGAAAAGCCTGTAAATTCAAAAGTTGGTTCACATGTTAAGCAAGCAATTTCTTCACATTAATCCAACATGGTATCTGAATACAATGACTTCATTGCTAAACTATTATTGATAGAAGACCCAAAAGGATGCTGTCAATCTAACAAATTAAAAAACCTTGAATACTATAATGTCATGGTCATCCAGATATATCTAAATTCAACAACTAATCTTTATATTTACTCATAAAGCCAAGAAATTCATTAGCACATCGGTAATAATCAACATAATCTCGTGATTATTCTTAAAACATGAAGCTTCAAACAAACATTTGTTTATTTTCACAACTTTCATTTGACCTCTTTCACAGTCCTTCATACGTATTTGGTCAAAAACAAATCTTTCAATCAACAAGATCTAAGATGAGGCCAATAAGACTATTCAATCGAATAAAGTTCTTAAAAACATCATAAAAACAGATCGACAAAACCTACAATTCGAAATCACATTCCTCTTCACAACAAAACCTCGTGAAACCAAAACAGATCGACAAAACATCACAAAACAAAGCAAAACAAATTCTCTACAAATCGTAAATGAGAAGAGATTAATTTTGAAACCTGAACGTCGTCGAAGGTCCAGCGGTTGAAGAGCTTCACATCGTACTGAGCCTGATTTGAGTCCAGAGACGGTTGCACCGGTGCCACAGCGGTTGCTGCCATCTTACCTGTAAACAAAACGACACAAAACTCAGTCCAATGAGAGAGAAAGTGACGGAGATTTATATAGAGAACGAGAGAAAGTGACAGAGAGGGAAAGACCTGTAGTCAGAGAGCTCTCGGGACGGAGTAAGAGGTAGAGAATTAGGATTTTTGAAGGTGCGGCTGCTCACAATGAAGCTCTCACGGGCGAGTGAAAAATGAAGGACTTAGGGTTTCGCCTTTTAAGAATCACTAGGGTTTGGGTATGATCGGGTGTGCTCGGGTACATGCTGACTATTTAGTGCTTTATTCATTGGTCGACCTGAGGATTTTACATAAACCTAGTTATATCAGGCATTGCCTTAATAAATGTTATTATAATTAATATTTTTCACTTAATAATTTTCAATAGTTTAATTTAACATATGGAACTTATAAATAGGAAATTATTTGTGATTACTATAATCAAGGGATTTTTTCTATGTTAATTAAAAATTAAGGAGATTATTTTGTATATACCCTAACTTTTATGTCAATTTTTACAAATGTTACAAATGATATTACAAATTACGTGATAATTTATTTTTTAAATAATATATACTATTAATATGAAATTATTTTATAAGAACATAATTGGGAGATTAACTAATAGCCGATTTGCACTTAAGATGTGTTTACTAGATTACAAACCTGTGAGGATTGATGTGTAATTTTTAGGGGTGTGTTTATTGGATTTGAAATCTTTAAATATGCTGACATCATCGATCTAATTCGTCAATCAAACTGATTCAACCGGTCAATTTGAAAAACGACCACTTCACTGGTTTCACCCAAGGTCGATTATTAAAACCATGTCTAATAATTAATAGATGAGTTTATAGTGAGATTTAGCAATTTTTAGCTCTAAGTAAAACTATAAAAATCTTCATGTAATCATGTGACCATTTCGGAGTGTGAATAATTTTAGAAAAAAAAAAGGCTTTTTGAGATTAAAATTTATAAGCACTTTGAAAACTATTAAAAAATAAATAAATGATATTAATGATCTTAAAAAAAAAATTGATCTATTATTTTGCAAAATTGTCCTAGATGTCATTTTTTTCTTTTTTTTCTTGCGATGAGCAGAGTGGCCATGCCCTTAGGGCTTAGAAGTTAAAAACCTGATAACTCCACTGAAAAGAATCGAATATAAGACCTCTTAAATATCCTATCTCCCCACCCCACCATTCGAGGTGGTTTTGCTATACTAGATCTTGTTACTATTATTTTGTGATGTCTTCTTTACTTGCATAAGAGTATTATTTTTATTTTTTTTAATTTATTGTAACTTGTTTATTAATTTATTTAAGGCGCTTTTACATATTTATTTTGGGTAAAGGGAAAAACATTGTTACCTAGGTCCTTAGGTGGATTTTTGTCAATTTTGACAAGTTAACCTTTCTATTCAATAATATTGGGCATGTTTGGCTTATTATTATTATCCATATTCTGGATCCTATTCTCTAAATAATATTTAGCACATTATTTCAAAAATATTACCCTATTTTTTAATTACTTTTAGACCCCATAAGGTTATTAATTTCACTAAATACCCCCTGAAAAAAAGTTTAAAATTAACAAAAACACCCCCATCAACCCAACTTGTCAAATTCTGACAACCACCGTCGGTGATAGCCGGAATCTGTACATAACGGCCTAACTTCTGACCAGAAATGGTCGAAAGTTCACCGATCTGGCCGTCGCTCTTGGCCGTCGTTGACCATCAACGACGGCCAAAGATGGCCGTTGTTTGGCCTTTTTCGACCGTCGACGGCCATAATAGACCGTAGACCTGGCATTTTCTGGTCAGATCCGTAATTGATCTAGCCAGAAAAGGCCATAACGACGTTTTACGACACAGATCCGATCGGTCTATGCCGTAACGAAATTTTTCGACCAGATTCCGACGGTGGTGGTCGAAATCTGACACTGCAGGTGGTGGAGGTGTTTTTGTCATTTTATATATTAGGGTCTTTAATTAAATTAGTAAATCTAAGGACTTTTTCATAAATTTTTAAAATTTACCTCGTAATACTCCCCTATCCAACAACCCAATACTATCTCCAAAATCCTATCCAAAATACTAAACCAAACGCACCCATTAATACTCATTGTGAAATCATTTAAAAAAGGCCTAGTGGCCTACATAAATTTTCTCAACGGCAACTATTTTATCAAGAACAATATAAATATATTTCCCATCCACTAATGAATACTCAACAAGCATAATCTATGCAATAACAAATTTGCATTTGCAGAAAGCAAGGCAATATATTTAAGCCAAAATCAAGTCAATCTCATAAGATTACTAGTCGTCCAATAAATATAACCCACATCTTCAAAATCAGGTCTTTAATACGAAAACTTGTAGAAAATATTAAGTTGCAGAACTCAAAAACATTGCCATTTCCACTAGATACTAAAACAACAGTCACAACCCTAGTCGTCGCCAAAAATCTGTAAGAAAGATAGTATGACCAGAGTCGGACAGATGGCCGAATCAACGCAACCTCCTAGCTTCTCTCTCAGACTCGAGCAGAGTGAGGATATCGCCTTCTCTCACGGGTCCCTTCACGTTCCTCATGATGAACCGATTCTGATCATCCAAAAATTTGACTCTAACCTGAGTCACCTGCCCTCTTGAACCTGTACGTCCCATGACTTTCACCACCACAGCATGCTTAATTGCAGAATCCATTCTGGATACAAAAATGACAACAGTTTAGCAAAACAAAATCATTTAAAATCACCGCACAAAACACAACAAGTCAAACCAAAAAGTCATAAGCACAACTAAGATTAACAAACTAAACTACTTCCTACAATTCGGTAACCTAAACTCCTATTTCCGTATTTCTGTCGCCAAATTTGCAATCCACACAAAAGGAACTGCGTCAAACTAATATCAGAAACCTAGAAATAATTTGACTATTCTAAGCACCTGATAGGCTCCCGTCAGATTAATAAGCAAAGCCAATTATAGTAAACACAAGTTTCTTGCATCTAGAAGATTCTACGGACAGGCCGCCAGCCCGAAATCATTGTCTAGTTCTCTAAGCGAGTAGTCCAGAAGATCAGACTATAAAAAAAAGAGCCCCTTTCTCGACATATTCTTCAGAACAAGCTTTAAATCTCAAATTTCATTCCCTGCTTGTTTTTTTTTTTTTTTCTTTCAGTGACATTTCTGGGCAGCCAAACAAATCATTCGCACATACAGATAACGTTTATATAAGTTTAATATTAGTAAATTTAATTACCAACACCAAAGCAAAGTTTTCCTTCACAAAGAGAGACTAAAAACAAGAATATCGGCAGCCTATTTCTCCATGCATTTTTTTCAAAAAGCTTTAAATCTTAAAATTCATTCATTATTTTCTCAGCAGCCAAACAAACATTCACATATACAACTAAGTGCGTTTATAAGTCTAATACTAGTAAATTTAATTATCTTCAAACAGGCAGAATTCTCTCACGAACAGAAATTATAAACAAGGTTCTCAGCAGCCAAACAGATCTTAGACAATTAAATCACAGCAACATACAGTCTATATAACATATAAATTTAATTAAAATTAAAACAGGCAAATAAACGAGAAAATATGATAAACGACGCGTAAATCATGTTAAAACAAGCTCAAAACGACGGTGAACAAAAGATATAGTGTGATGGAAAGAGAACAGTAGAGAAGGAACCCAAGGGGAGGGAAGCGAACCTGAGAGAAGAGGTGAGTAGACAGAAAGGCTGTAGAAGCGGCTGCTAATTCTTGTGCAGTTCTTCTTCCAATGGGGGAGAAAAACCCTAGATTGATGGCATTTTATATAGGCGGAGGAAGCTTAAATGACGGTTTTGCCCAGATGGTTGATTTGTTGGGTTTGGGTGTTTTGGTCAATTGAGAAGAAGTTTTCATATAAGAAGGAGTTTAGATGTGGTGTGATTGTACTCAAAGTTGATGGAAGTGTACGCTTTCTATTTGGCATTTTCAACCGTCGGATTATCTTACTTTTTCTTCTTTTAAGTTGAATGTTGACCCCATTCTTTTGGTCCTTTTGTTCTGGTCCTTTATCATTGTTAGCGGTTATGTTTTAATTTCAGTGTTTTGTTTTACAGAATTAAAAGGATAAACATAATTAAAACACTTCATTTGACTAATTATTTGATGATTTTTATAATAGTATTTTGAAAAAAAGTAAAATTGGATTATCTTTACGGAAAATGTAATTATTAATGTTTTATGAAATGAATAAAGTAGAATATGATTTTGAGAATATTGGAACAAATGCATTTTTAGGTTTTTAGGATATAATAGTAGAATAGAATAAGGATATAATATTGAACCAAATGAAGCTTAAAAAATTATTAAATTTTTTTTAATACAAATTATTAAAAATACTTTAAAATTAAAGCCAATTTATATATAATGTACTATTATGATTATAAGGGGTTAATTAAACGGTTAAGTCTATTATTTGCTCTTATAAGTTATGGTCATTACGTTTTCTAGAAGTAGTAGTATTTGATGGCTTGGTTTTAAAATTTAAGTACTTATGACCGGGGGTGTTTCAGCCAGCTTACAGATATCTCGATTAATTTTTTGAGACTTTCAAGTTAGCGATCGGATAGACCCTCAAGTGGTCACCCCTATTGCCAACCGAAGAGAATTGAACTCAAAACATTTTGAATGTATTATCAACTTTCAAATTATAGAGTTTGACGGTCCACTAATTTTGATCTCAATTAGTGAAAGCAAATATGAATTGGAAAGATTTTTCAATTATTAAAAACATTTATTTTTCTAAAAATATTGAATTTAAAGAAAATCGATATATATGTGATAGAAAAATATTATGCTTACAACTAAGTCATACAATCAGACAAAAAACAAAAGATTGAGTAGTCATTTTACATGAATTTTATGCAACTTTTGTTTGATTGTATGACTTAATTGTAAGCAAAATATTATTGTATGAGCTATGTAATAATTATCTTTATGTAGATGTACAATAATGTTTTGCTTATAACTGAGTCATACAACTAGGTAAAAATTACATAAAATTTATGTAAAATAACTAATTTATCCTTTATTTTTTGTCTGGTTGTAATGTTATATAATTTAGTTGTATAATTCAGTTGTTAGCATGACATTAGTCGTAGATGTATAATGAATTCAAACACAAGGGAGTCATGTTAATTTTTTTTAAACTAGAGGGGTGCTTTAGTAAAACAACGTAAACATAAAAAATCCAAAATTTTCTAACCACACGGTCCACGCCGCTCTCTCCCTCCCTTCTCCTCCTCCCTCTGTCCACTTCATGGAGCTCTCACTCTCACACTCATCTTCTCTAACAATTTCAGCGGTAACTGCTCCCTGCAACACTTATTCAATCCAAACTAAGATACCCGTTAACCCCAAGTGCAAATCCTTTGAGTTGCTGCTGAAATGCTCCAAGAAAGGGCCTTCACTTGGGCTGTACAGTAGCAGAATTGGCTCTAAACATGCACCAAAACGATCCCAGAGGCGTAACTCCATCTGGGTATGTTTTTTTTTTCTTCTTATTGATGAATTAAGCTCGTGTTTTGCTTGTTTATGACTTTATGTTTGAGTTTCGGTGGTTGAAAAGAATTTTTTTCTGGTTTTGTTCTTGTTTTTGGTGTGTTCATTAACTTGCCTAGAGTGTTGGATTAATTATATTTATAAGTATTTGTTTGAGTTAGAATTGTTAATGTGTTGAAGTTCAGCTCACTGAGAGAAAATGGTTAATATAAATGAGAATGCTAATTTACTTAACTAGCTTAAGTGGGAACTCTGGATGAGTCAAAGTCTTAGATGGGACGGGCGCGTCATCCATGCACGAAAAGTCGACTAAATAATTGCCTTGGATTGTTGGATTAATTTTATTATAAGTATATGTTTGAGGTAGAATTGTTCACGTGTTGAAGTTCTACTTACTGAGACAAAATGGTTATTGTTATAAATGAGAGGTGGCTGATTACAATTTCATTTTGTGGTCACCGACTTACCCTGACATGTTATCAAGGGTTGGAATGGTGAAATCAACATGTTGTATTTGATTTTCATTCACCTTGGTCTCTGATATTCCTTGGTCTATCTATGGCATTAATGTGAAAGTGGATGCTGCTAGGCCTCATCTGATATTGGAGCAGCTGGATCTGATCCAGTGCTGAACAAAGTGTCAGCTTTCAAAGATGCATGCTGGAGATTTCTTAGGCCCCATACTATACGTGGAACTGCTTTAGGATCAGTGTAAGTACTCAAGTTACAAATGCACTAGCAGTATTGGTAAATTAATTTTGGTTGGATGTTGCAGGATTACCTTATTTTTATGTTGACAGTGCTTTGGTAGGGAGAGCATTGATTGAAAACTCAAACCTAATTAAATGGTCACTGCTGTTGAAGGCATTCTCTGGTCTCGTGGCTCTAATTTGTGGGAATGGTTTTATAGTCGGCATCAATCAGATCTACGATGTTGGCATTGACAAGTATGTGGTGAAATAATATGTAAAATTCTTTGATTACTTGTAAAACTTGCATGAAACGACTTAAATGTAGACTTAAAATCAAATCTGGGTTTCTGAGCTTTTGAACTGGACTGCTCATATCTTGTGGTTAGGACTCAGCACATTGGATTCAGACGATTAGTGGTTGATATCCATCATTTAGGTCAGATGATTTATATCCATTCAGTGAAGCTAATTCTTAAAACCAACAAGTTCTAGATAAAGGTTTTCTCAATAACATCCCATGGTCTGAACATATTACATGGCCTAAGGTCTTAACTCATGGTCTGTATTTGTTTTATAATTCACTGTTTTAAAATATCATGTGGTACAGTGGTGCATTGTTTAAGTATGTTAAGTCGTCAAAGTAAACTTTGAAGTTAAACTTCTTATAGAAGTATGAGTAGTTGAATCCAAGATTCTGTCTATTATGTATTTGATTATTTATGGTAAATGTGTGCAGTAAAAATATTTGTTTTCTCTATGCAGAGTAAACAAACCTTACTTACCAATAGCTGCTGGGGATCTTTCAGTGCAATCTGCATGGTCATTGGTGATATTTTTTGCTGTGACTGGTCTCTTGATTGTTGGATTAAACTTTGGCCCATTCATCACTTCCTTATACTCTCTTGGCCTTTTTCTGGGAACCATCTATTCTGTTCCTCCACTTAGAATGAAGAGATTTCCTGTGGCTGCATTTCTTATAATTGCAACGGTATGGTTTATTTTCACCTTCCTCACCTCCAAATCTCAGAAATTAATTTTATGGTAGTTTGCCTTGTCCTCCACGACCAATTGCAATTTGATGACCCACCACTTGAATGTTATTAAGTTACTGTTTTACCTAAACACCAAAGTTGATATATAAGAGTCTGACAATAATACATAAGCTCTGACTCACCCTTTCACATGCAAGGAATGTAGATTTAACACAACCGCCATCACTAACACAGCTTATGAACATTGAAATAATGCATTGGGGGATTCAAACACAAGGCCACTTGGTTAACTTAGCTCTCATACCATATTATGTTAACACTTGATGTAAGAGCTTAAGTCTATACAAAAGGGTCCAGCACAGTATTAGAAACCTATCAAATGTTTTGGTTTTGATTTGCATTTCCTTTGGAATGCCAGGTTGCTTCTAAAATTGAAATCAGAATCATAATTTCTGAACTGATAATAATGAAGAAAATGGGTTTTTAGTTCACATTATGAAATGATAATATGTCTAGTACAAGCCTAGAAAAAAATCTCTTAAGTGTTATAATGACAATATAACGCCATTAAAAGCTGTGATAGATAAACTAGATGAATTGAATGTTGTATTTGTCTGTGTCTCTGACCGTCTGAAAGTTAGTTTTATTTGATTAAAGAGTAGTTGTCAAACAAAAAAGGTCATCATCTTATGCTACTATTATAAATATTAAGAATCACTTTAGTTTGTGTAAGAATTGTTTAGTGATCTGTATAATTTTATTGCTCTTTTACATTGATTGTTATTGCCACATGTGTCTCTAGAAAGTTAGTTTGTTAGACAAGAAACTAACAAAATATAACTTCTTCAGGTACGGGGCTTTCTTCTTAATTTTGGTGTATATTACGCCACAAGAGCTGCCCTTGGACTCTCATTTGAATGGAAGTAAGTTATCATTCATTACATATTGGTTCATAATTGATTGAATTAAGGTCATAGTTAACATTTGGCTCAATTAGGGTGTCATAGGCATTGTTTTAAAACCCGGTCCAGAGGGCAACCTGTTTTGCTGCTCGGGTCACGGGTCAACTGGTTGGACCGATGACGCCAGCGACAATTTTATTTTAAAAAAATTACATATTAATCCTTCAAATTTTAATATATTACAAAAATTCCCCTAAAAAAGTTCAAATTAGTCCCTAAAATTTTTATTTATTTAAAAAAGGCCCCAAAAAATTACCAATTAATCCCTAAACTTTTGATATATTTCTAAAACACCCCTATAAAATTACAAGTTAACCCTTATAATTTTGAAATATTACAAAATCCCCCTAAGACCTGAACCGGACCGGAGAAGCTGCCGGGTCCCGGTCCGACCGGCTGGTCTGGTCCGGTTTTTAAAACAGAGGTCATAGGTACCTGCTAGCATGCTGATTTTTCATAGTGACTATGATGGAAAAATAATCAACCAGACTTAAAATAATTAGTGTGGTGCCCCCATAATTCCACTCCATCCACTTAAGCTGGTAGCCTGAGCCATGATTTAGAGTTTGACTTTGTTTACCTTGAAACCTTTCTGATCCCCACAAATTGATACCACTGGCTAGAGGTCTTAGAGTATATCCTTCCATTTACATGAGCAGGCTATATTTAACTTTTTATTGTGGAATATGTCTATACTTGTTCGAACTGTTAACAAGAATTGTAATGTTTTCTCTTCAATTTCTACCTGCAGTGCACCTGTGGCTTTTATTACAACATTTGTGACATTGTTCGCATTGGTCATTGCCGTTACAAAAGATCTTCCAGATGTAGAGGGAGATCGCAAGTGAGTTGCAGGCCTAATTATGTCAATGTATTTGATTTTATTCTACTTTTGAAGCTAGCTGATATCTTGTTTAGGTTTACCTTCCTGTGTTTTATGCATTAGATTCCCCTTGAATGCTTAAAGCACCAACTTTGAATGATATATGAGATTCCAGTTTATAGCAATTTATCTTGATATTCCCTCAATAAGCCTTCAAATTCCTAATTTTGTTATCCATCTCTTGAATGTTTTGAACTAACCCTGTCCCCATTTTTTTTAGATTTGAGATACTTCTTATTTTTTCATATTTGTTTACAGATTTCAAATATCAACTTTAGCAACAAAGCTTGGAGTTAGAAACATTGCATTCCTTGGTTCTGGACTTCTGCTGGTAAATTATATTGCTTGCTATATTGGCAGCAATTTACACGCCTCAGGTGAAAGTTCTGCTCCTTTGAAGTTAGTCTTATTAAGTTATAAATGGTTTATGCATTGTTGGTACTTGATTTTAAGCTCATTTCCATAACTCATGGAATCAGTTGAATGTTTGTAGTTCTCAACATTGATCTTTTTTGTATACATAGTTTCTGCAAATTTTGTGTTGATCTTATGCAAATCTTATGGAATCAGCAGAGTGTTAAGTGTATTTCCAGACATTTTTTCTTCTATGGAGATTAGTTCTATAACTAAGTATACTTTTACTTGTTTTCAGGCTTTCAGGCGTAACTTAATGATACCTGCACATTTAATCTTGGCATCATGCTTGATTTTCCAGGTGTGTCTCTAATTAACACCATGATCAGGTCTATATTTTATTTCTTTTCAAAGTCTTGCACAGATTACTCTCCATTTGATTCGCCTTTTTTTTTTTGGGAGGGGAGGGGTAGAGGATGTATGTTAGGATAAATTCTTTTTCCTTGATATGCTTCTTGTTTTGTGTTTGTCAGTGTTTAAATAATCGTTGCTCGACATGGTTTTCTATACTATTTAACAGATGTTATTTTGTTCATATCCTAGAACTTTTCCCTTTCTTTCAGTTAGATTATGGCAAGTTAGATTTGTATTTGGATTCTGATAAAACCCCAAGATTAACAAACAACAAGCAACCAATAAATCAGACAATGCACCAATTCTCAAGTGTTTTCACAAGATAGATTTGGATGGATTTAATCAGATTGATATTAAGAACTAAAAATGGTAAATAACAGAGCAATATTCCAGGAAATGAAATGAAAGAAAATAAGAGCAGATAAGTCCCAGCAGTTCGAGGAGCTGGGGACCTCCCTGATTCACACTTTACAAATCCTGACTTTTCAACCAAAGGCTCTTCCTTTTATACATGAATCAGCTAACAACTTTTATTCCATTCTAACTAATTGGTTCACATGTCACATGCTTCCAGCTTCTCTCCACTCAAGCAGGTTTCTTCAATTCTGTTAGCCTCTCTCCACTGACGCATGCTTCTCCAATTCCAACCAAATCTATAAGTGGCTTTTTACCCTTGTGCTCTCTGTGCTGGTAAACCTTCTTGATGGGTGGTCTATCAATACCCCCCACCTTGAAGAGCCACCTTGTCCTCAAGGTGAAAGTGAGGAAATTGAAGAGTGATGGTGTCGGCCAACTCCCAGGTTGCTTCAAATGGGGCTAAATCCTTCCACTTAATAAGGACTTCCTGAGAGCCATTCACTAGTGTGCGGACGGCCAGGACAGATTCCGAATGAACCTGCAGCTCCATGTCCTCCGTGAGGCAGGGTGGTAGAGGTTGGATAGGAACCGAAGTTGGCAGATCGCTTCAAGGCCGAGGTACGTGAAAAACGGGATGAATTTTGGCTGTTGAAGGCAGCTCCAGCTTATATGCAACCTGTCCAATTTTTTCCAAATGGGAAATGGTCCATAAAAACGAGGACTCAACTTTTCATTGAGTTTAGAAGTCAGGGACTTGAAGCGGCAAGGTTGAAGCTTCAAAAACACTTGGTCTCCTAGCTGAAAGTTAACATCCCGACGATGGGCATCTGACAAACACTCGGTCTCTGTCGGATACAATTGAGTTTGGAAACCCATGCAGTCGGACAACTTTCGAAACAAACAAATCAGCCACTTCCTTGGCCCGTATATGGGTGACATAAGGGAAGGAAGTGACCATATTTAGTTAATCGATCCACCACTACCAATATCGTGTCATATCCTTTGGCTTTGGACAACCCCCTGATAAAATCCATACTAATGTCTTCGAATACCTGGGTGGGAATGGGTAAAGGTTGGAGAAGACCCACAGGCTTAAGAGCTGAATGTTTATTCAGTTGACAGGTGGAACACTGTTGAACAAAAGTCTGAACATCTCTTTTAATACCCTCCCAAAAAACCAAATTCGTCACTCGTTTGTAAGTTCTAAAAAATCCGGAATGGCCGCCGGCCGGACTGTTGTGGAATTCCTCCAACAACCGCGGAATAAATTTAGGAGATTTGGGAACCACCAACCTATTTTTGTAAAGCGACAGCTGCGGCGTAATTTGGGTGACTCTGGGGATCAAAAAGCAAATCTTGGATGACAATTCGAAGCTTCGCATCTTGTTGTGCTTCAGTCGCCAGATCATCGGATTCTGAGAAGGTAACTATTGAGACAGTAGTGAATTCCATGTCTTCTCTGCGAGAGAGGGCATCAACCACGTGGTTTGAACTACTTGGTTGATACACTATCTCAAACGTGTAACCAAGAATCTTAGAAATCCATTTTTGCTATTCAGGTGTTTTCACCCTCTGATCGGTCAAGAACTGCAAACTGTATTGTCTGTTTTGGTAGTAAACTTTTGTCTGCTAAGGTAATGACTCCATTTTTGAACTACAAACACT
>CM047744.1:19790364-19852462 GCA_026225825.1 Pistacia integerrima
CCAAGTTTTTTCCTTCTTAATCAAGGGAAGGGCTAATCTTGAATGTGGGGGAGCCAATTTTTTGAACAATTTCCATTATAAATAGTTATTTATTTATTACTAAATAAATATTTTTATAAAAAAAATCAATATTAAGATCATATCTGTAATATGTTCTGTTATCATAAAGCGGTTAATTTTTTTCTAATTCCCCAAAAAAAAAAAAAAAAAAAGTAAAGCAACATTAATATCAAATTTTATTATAAAGTAATTTTTTTCTAATTTCTCAAAAAAATAAATAATAAATAAAGCAACATTAAAATTTATAAAAAAAAAAAAAAAAAAAGCAGTCCTAGAAAAGAAACCGATACCTCAAGACCGTGACTGAATCGTCGGTAGAATCGCAACTCTTTGATGAAGGCTTGGAGTTGTTCTTTGTCAACGGGATGCCCTTCTTCGATCCACTGGTCCAACAATGGAACGATTGAGACACTTGGATCTCCGATCGGAGAGATCCGACGGTAAAGAGCGTTCATCGAGCCTTTCCATCTCGAAATTATCGAGCTTCGTTCTTCTATATTTGTTGAGTACGAGCTTAAAGCCGGTACATTTCCAAGACCCAGATGAGATTTGATGCTGTGGACGATTGCACTGAAACGTACAAGCTTCATTTGCAGAGAAAGGGCGAGGAGAAAGCGCAGAGAATGATTAAAACAGGGTTTAAGGTGAAAGAGCGAGACAGGGTTTAATTTATGTTTTTAAAATCTGGGTAATTATTATCACCCCTAAAGTATAGCTTAATTACAAGAATGACCATCATAGTGAATATTACTTTCGCTGATCTCCTAATTCCCATACAAAGTGCAGAGCTAATATAAGGGGCTTTTATTACCTCCTTAACATATTGCAAAGTTTAGGCACCCCCAAGAGTTTGAGAAAGTATTATGTACCTCCCCAGATACTGGGTTTAAGCACCCCCAATACTTTTCAAAAGGCGTTTAATTTACAATTTTTTTCTGGGTTGCATTATATTTACCGAGTTTTACTAAAATTTTAAAATCGCCCCTTATAGTTCGAAAATTATTGTTGATCTCCCAAATCTCTCTTGAAAGTGGGAGACAAACAAACAAGAGAAGGGTTTACAACTCACCAGAGTTTAGGGAAGGCTTGGGAGAGGAAATGATATGCTTTCATTTTTGTCTAGGTATTATGGCTTCGTTTAAAAGAGTAATTTTATTGAAAGGTTAACTATATCTATCCCGTTAGTAAGTCGTTAAGATTTGTATTATTATAGTTTCTTCGAGTAAAACATATAGAAGAGTAGTTTATTAAAGTAGAATTTATAAGAGTAAAGCTTTTATGAAAGATTTGTTAGTTGTTTGGTTAGGAAAAAAAACGTAAAAGAGTTTTCAATATTAAATCCTTACACCGCCTGTATGAAATACTGCTCCCATAAATACTAGTTTATCTAGATCTTCTTCTAAAATAGACAGTCTGTATGAAATATCTTATATCCCAGAAAATCAAAAAATCCAAGACACTATCCCTCCCATTGTAAATCCTTACACCGCCTTTTCCCAAGTCTACGTCTTCTTTGTCTAAAACCTTTAAAACTCTTGTCCGTCCTTCCGGAAAGTCAGCAAAGAGTATGTCCAGACTAGTACATTTGACAAGTGTCAAATTCCAGCCACATCCCAAGAACAATATGTTACTTTAGAAATCCCTCAAGAATCCATTACTCAATGGATCCGTGAAGGATACTCATGTGCACTTTGGCGCAATCCGCTCTTCTCTCTTATCATGGCGAAAAGGACTTCCAGGTCCTCGGTTCAATTGCTTTATTGGACACCGATTCGTCCCAATATCAACATGCTTATGTCGGGACAAAGACAGACAACTTTGAATGCCGGGGACAAGTCCATCATGACGTTGTTTCCTAATTTCAACATGTCTCTCTCGACGCTTCATTGCTCTAAGGCTCTTAAAGTTCAATTACGATCGTTGTGCGATTTAAATCTAGGAAGTATTGCATACTTTGCATTATCAAATGGTTTGGCGAATCCAAGACCATGCTCTTGATCTCGCTATCCCTACGACTACGATGCAAGCTCCTTCTGCTTGACTCTCGAATACTCCTCATTGCATCAATATTCCCAGCAAATTTCTGGAGCGATTTGATTAAATTGCTACCCGACTGTGGGTGACGAGTTACGAGTCTCTTAACAAAAAAGAAACTCCGGTGGTTTCTACAGGATCTACCATGCATGACAACAGTGACGGAACAACAACTATCAGATTTAAGTCTCCAGCAACTCCCCGTGCTCCACCTTTGAGTTTTCGACAAACTCAATTCATGATTACTCCGTTATACCCACTACCACACTGGGAACCTCGACTTTCCATTCATTCTTTTCAACAACTGGTGCTCTGTCCTACCATCGGCATGATCCACCACCGGTCACACTCCATTTGATCTTGACCGCCAATGCTCTAATGCCGTGATGATCCTATTTGGGAAACCGATGAGCATTATCTTCCACGATGAAACTATTTCAACCAGAAAAGAAGAAAGCTCATTGCAATGTATGCATCTTCATTCCCGCTTTGAAGAACATGATCCTCAAGTTGGTCTTCTTGGTCAACCATCCGGTAAATTTGACTATTATGTCAAATATTCTCCACCACCTAAAAGATTCACCATCCAAGAATCTCTCATGGGCCATCCCTCCGAAAACCTCAACCCAAATCACCTTTAAAACTATCCAAACCCGCAAAATCACCTTACTTCAAACAGCCTTTACCATGTTATCAACGCTTCTGGTGGATTGCCAAAGAAAATAAACCAACCCATTCACCCCTTGCTCATACTCCACCCTCGTCATCCGTTATGATGATCCAATCCCCCGAGCCCACAAAGACAGGACAACATTCCAATTATGACACGATTTTCCTTCCTTCAAGAAACCTCCACAACTTAACAAAAGTGGTTCCTTCCAAAGCTATACAAATGATGGATCCACACCCAAACTCTCCCAAGCTGAAGTAGTTCTCAATTGGCAAACTGAAAATGCTTTAGCCCAAAACAAAACCATGACCAGACTTGAACAAAAATCGGATTTAGTAGCTCATCGTGTGGACTCGCCTCACAACCAAACTATGTTGATTTCTGCTACAAAAACAAATTGATCAACTTCAACACAAGATTGATCACCCATCGGGGGAATTAATGCATATTGTCGGTGAGCTCCCATGGCTATTCAAACTAGCTTTCCTGATGGAAGCAGTAAATGAAGTCATTAAAAACCCAAATGGCATCGCCAAGAGGGAATATCTTAAGTAAAAACTCGGAGAACCACGCACTTTCCCGAAATGTCATTAGTACCAAACCCGCTTTGATTCCACAACAAAGATGGCCACAACCTTCTTTTTTCCCTTTCCCAAAAAATTAGCCAACCATTGGTCTCACCTCATATACCTTCTCCGTGTCGTTCAAGCTTTTGGCAACACTGAACAATTATATGCCAAGCTCCGTAAAGAACGTGATCAAAAGATCAAGTTGGAACGAGAACAAAAGAAGAGAGAAAAGTATTCTGCTAAACCGCGGACCCCATCCGCTGATATTCCTGACTCTTTCTCTTCCAGTCACTCAGATCCTCCATCTCCTAAGCCTCATCGTCCCTTTATCAAAGGATAAGGCTCCAATGCACATAATGATGATGGAAGACCGCCAACCTTCTCGCTAATCCCGACCCTTCCGAAAATCCCGCCTCCTCCAATTTTATGAGCTCTTTTTTGCGAGACATGGCAGAAAGGCAACGTCTTGCCGGCCGCTTTCTTTCTCGATTCTCTATCAACCTTCCAAACGTAATCAAAATCGAAGCCACTATACCTTCACCGATGAATCATTTGAAAGTGAATTTGACTCGACAAAGGATACTTGATCAACATCATCATGTTTATCCCCAACCCCGATGACCCATCAACCTCAATCGGTCCCGCACCACCCGTTGTTTCGAGATCGATGATGAGATGCCCTGAAGGTGATGACTCCATTCTAGACTCTCCGCCTATGTATCGACAATCTCGCCATACTCCTACCGAACGTGACTTCTTATACGCCTTCAAAGAAAGCTTCACACTTTTGTCGCCGATGATCTTCCTCCACACAAATGGAGAACTCGAATGTATGAATTTCGTGGCTTGGTTACAAGCCGAGATGTCAAACCTAATGCCCAAGTCTCTACCGTGCTTTACGCAGCTTACTAGATTTGAAGGCATTCTCCGTGATTGGTGGATAAGTCTTCTGAGTATAGACAAAATTTGTTCATCCAAATGCCGTATATCAACCAAGCCCCGTATCTCATGTATGATGAATTTTGTGGATTACCTCATCTTTATGAGAACCAAGTCGAGAAGAATATTTTAAGATGCGATGTCGTTTCTAAAAAAGAAAAAATCTTGACAGCATTATAAAGAGATGGTAAAAAGGTATCATATACTTAGGGGTATGGATGATCCTAATATGAAGCAAGCCTTTTGGCATCCATTCCCCGAATCCCTAAGTCATGAAGCAACCAAGCTTATGCGCCTCTTAATAAACAACTTGGCTCCACTTCTTGGTGAAATTTACCTACTTTGTTATTCTTGCTAGAAAAGCCTCGTTCTCAAAAACAATTTTTTGATGATTATATGAAGCTGGCTAAACAAACCGACAAAGGTTTGTCAACCACTGCACTGCAGATCAAGTGCAAATCCGACGCTCCATGTTCTTGTCCTACCAAAAAGAAGTTTCATTCCGGACGCATCAAGTTTTCTCCGCCTAATGCTCCGGGGCCGACGCAAATTTCGGACAAGCTTTCAAGAACCGCAAGTTTCTTCGCAAGAGGAAACGCAAAGGCAAACGGGTCTAATCGGGTGTTATTTATGCAATCGCCGTCATTTTGCCAAAAATTGTCCAACCAAGCCTAAGCATACCAAAATGATGCAACAACTTTCTCACGTGACATCGATTTTTCGATGATGATGTTGAAAGTTGGTTTTCAATGGATGACGAACCCACTTCGACACCATTTTCCAATTTGCACCATCGACACGAAAGTACTGATTCGATGATTGTCATTATTTCTACCATATCCAACAAGCACCACAATCCCTTCCATCGTTAGCCTTCTCATGTCACATACCTACAAAGAAAAGTTCGGGATCTTTCCTTCCAAATACTCAAATCTTGTTTCAACATTGCATTCTTTGATACCGGTGCTACTCAGTACTATAATCAACCCTAAGATCCTTCCACTCTCGGAAACCCCTCCGTAAAATATTCTACACGCTAATAATGAGACTTTCACTACTCATCCGATTAGCAAACCCATTAAAAATCCAAATTTTCCTTTTCCCAGTCGCTTTCACCTTTCATAAAGTTCTTGGTTCCGATCTACCCTGGCAAAGATATGGTTCTAGGTTTTGATGTTTATTCTAAACTCAAGAAACTTAGAATCCTCCCGATGGTGTTCAAGTTACAAGATGTTTTTCCAACTCGACCACACAGCCCTCCTTAATTTATTTCGATTGAAGGCAATCCTATTGAGCATCAAGAACCGCCTTATTTCTCTCTACAAGCAGATTCTCATGCCGATTTTCTCACTAAATGTGCTCATCCATTATGGAAGAATTCAGATTTCTTTATCCGTCCTTCCATTCATCAAGAGCTTAAGATATCAATCCCACTAAAGCTAGTCATTCCTAAGATGTCACCGTAACATCTCAGGCCTCGCCAACAAGAATGTAACTAAGCTTTATCTCAAGGATTGCTTGAACCCACGACTCAACGGGCATGTGAAGCTTTTTATGTCAATAAACGGGCGTAATGCCAGCAGGAAAGCTCGATCGGGTCATCAATTATCAGCTACCCCTTGAATTTCTTCCTTCGTGATGATAAATTTCCCTCCTCCGCCTACAAGTTCTCGTTTGCAAATCTCCATAATGCAAAGATGTTTTTCAAAATTTGACCTCAAAGTCGGCTTTTGGCAACTTGGAATTCATCTTGATGATCGCCATAAGACTGTCAGATACCCAATCACCACTACCAATGGACAAATATGCCCTTTGACTAAAAAGTCGCTCCTTCCCCTCGCTGAAAAGCCATGACAAAGATTTTTTTCTCCCTTCGCATACATGTCTCATTTATATCGATGATATCCTTCTCTTTTCAAAAGACGAGAATCTCATATACGCCTTCTTCGTGACTTTGCCGATATCATCCACACTTATGGTATCATGCTATTCGAGAAGAAAATACAATTGGGGCAAACAAAGATTGATTTTCTGTATGGTGATTGGCCGACGGCAAGTATGATCTTCACCTCATATTGCTAATGAATTGCAAAAATTCCCGTATGTTCTCACAACCAAGAAAAGAAATACAACAATTCTTGGGAATTGCCAATTACATGCGCTGCTTTCATCCCCCAATATTTCTCAAGCTTCACTACTCCACTTTCCCGTGATGCTTAAGAAGAATCCTCCGCAATCGGTCTCAAAAGCATAAATGCAGCCAATCCAGTCTCAAACGCTCATCCTTCCATACACAAACCTATTGAAGATTCCTTCTACGGGAAACGATTCTTCGGACGGATGCTAGTGACACTATCAGGGGTGCAAAGATTTTGGAACAAGATGACGACAAGGTACGACATCCGTGGCGATACCGAGTGGGACAATTCAAACCACACCAAGAAGATTATCATTCTACTTTCAAGGAAGTATTAGCATAAAAATGTCATTGAAAGGTTTGAATTCCACCTTGTTGGACATCATTTCTTTGTTGAAACGATATGAAGTTTTTTGATCAAATGCTTCGCTTCCATAAGAAAAAAGGTTCCACATCGCCAGCTATTCGCCGCGTAATGGTTCAAGAATATTCCTTCACCGTCCAAAGATATCAAAGGTCACACCAACACCATTGCATTATTTATCCAGACTAAAACTAAACAAGTTGGTTTCATGAACCCTAGATCCAAACCTCTTCCATGTTTTATGTTCCAACCATTCACCCAGCCCACAGCCTTCGTTATCATCCTCTTCACCAAACCATATTCCGATGTACCTCCCGACCTTCGACAACCTTGTCCAAACACGTACCATTGATGAAAATGCTACCATCCTCATGTTTTCTTACCAACTTCAATGTATTGAAAAATGTGGTCAATCCATGTATGATATGTTAGAGTCCATCCAGTACTCCTTTTTCAAAAATCTTTTGTTTACCTCCGTGTCTTGATATCATATTTCCAAGAATTATTATGGTTCTTTTGGTATATGTTACATCAATACCACATTGCCTATTCAATTCCCAATCCATCATATGTTGAAAATAATTTCCCCAATACCGCCAACCTCAACCCCCGAATTACGCTCTTGATGACTTTTCTCCGATGGTTCAAAACCCTCACAAATGGAAATCGTGTTTGCTCACCAACTGCCCTCCCGATGCAAAAGTCCCTATGTCTACCAAAATGGCATGATCTATAATGTTTTTTTCACGTACATCACTATCCGATCCGATGGCCTATATTTTTTCTTTTTCACCATCAAGTCACTTTTCATCGGTCTTATCCATACGATCTTGTCCATAATATGTTTGATCATCCCGTTGAGACTAGATCAATTCAAAAATCCTTTTGAAAAAAATGATCATTCCATGCACTATGGCCATCCTTTCACGATGATGTTCCGCGGGAACTCTTTCCTCCGATTATAATCGAGAAATTGCTCCAAGCCAAACGCACATGCATACGATCCATCAATGCTCAATCCGGATGACAATTCCATCTTATCCGAGAATGGTGGTACCCTGGACTATAGCCGATATCGTGCAGAAGAAGAGCTTGAAGTCCTCGTGATTACTATCTCCATAAATCCAGCGACTACAACACGTGCATGCACCAAGCAATGCCTCGCCACGCCAACACCTCGATTCCGACATTTCTTTGAATACTTATCCGATACATCTCCCGACAAATCCCTCGACCGATTCAATCAATGGGTTGTCTGACTTTCAGATGCGTAATCGTGGCACGCCACCAACTTGTCGATGATTAAAGATCTCGTATCTTGAAATAAATGGTAGTGTCCTTTATGTAAAATAGAGTGGACTAAATAGTAATTTGCCTTTTCATTGTAATATTCCCCGTAGCCATTGTAAAAAAGTCAAGTATTGTAAACTTTTGTTTTGTCAACAATTGTAGGCTACTTAATGTAAAAAAAAAAAAAAAAAAGAGGAGGGCCTTGACCATTTTTTGACTGATCGTTGACAAAACAATCGTACACCCACACAGATTCGAACATCATCTACAAGGGCTAGTGAATATTAAACAACCACATAAATAGAGAACATGAATATAAATGAAGAACATGTAAATAAATAAAGAACAAGAACATAAATATTAAACATGTTAAAGAATATAAATTAAAACATAAATTAACACATATATGGAATCTTTTGCTATCTATAATATTTTCAGAGTATTACAACACCCTTGAGGTTGAGGGAAACTTAGAAATATGAAAGAAACATGGAAGAATTTAAGTGAAGATGTGTAGAGAAAGTATGGAAGTGTAGAAAAGAGTGAGAGAAATAAACAAAAGTGTTTGCAAAGTTTTACTACAAAGTTCCTCTTCCCTCCCGAGAAGGGGAAAGTTTCTTTATTTATAGAAAAGGAGACAAGCACTCATAAATGAGGCATTAAATACAAGACCAACCTTTTTACTTTGGTTTTTTTTTTTTTTTTTTACATTAAGTAGCCTACAATTGTTGACAAAACAAAAGTTTACAATACTTGACTTTTTTACAATGGCTACGGAGATATTACAATGAAAAGGCAAATTACTATTTAGTCTACTCCTATTTTACATAAAGGACACTACCATTTATTTCAAGATATGCAGATCTTTAATCATCCTCGACAAGTTGGTAACGTGCCACGATTCTCGCATCCCGAAGTCGAGACAACCCATTGATTGAATCCAACAACAGGGATTTGTTTCTGGGGAGATGTATCTGGATAAGTATCCGAAGAAATGTCTCGAATCGAGGTGTGCGTGGCGACGATTTGGTGCATGCACGTATGTAGTCACCGATTTATGGAGATAGTAATCACGAGATCGCTGCTCTTCTTCCCGCACGCATCCGGTCAGAGTCCGGTACCACCATTCTCGATAAGATGAATTGTCATCGGATTGAGCATTGATGGATCGATGCATGTCTGCTTGGCTTGGAGCAATTTCTCAAGATAACTGAGGAAAGAGTTCCCACGAAGCATCATCGTGAAAGGATGGCCATAAAGCATCCGGAATGATCTCGATTTTTTTTCAAAAAGGATTTTTGAATTGATCTAGTCTCAACAGATGATCAAACATATTATGGACAAGATCGGATGGATAAGACCGATGAAAAGTGACTTGATGGTGAGAAAAATATAGGCCATCGACGGATGATAGAGTGATGTCTGTGAAAAAACATTATAGACCATGCCATTTTTGTGGACATGACTTTTTGTATCGGGCAAGTTGGTGAGCAAACACAGATTTCCATTTGTCGAGGGTTTTGGAACCATCTGAGAAAAGTCATCAAAGAGCGAATTCGGGGGTTGAGGTTGATCGTATTGGGGAAATTATTTTCAACATATGATGGATTGGGAATTGAATAAGCAATGTGGTATTGATAACATATACCAAAAGAACCATAATAATTCTTCCGAAATATGATATCAAGACCCTAGGTAAAACAAAAAGATTTTTGAAAAAGGGTAACTGGATGGACTCCCTAACATATCATACATGGATTGACCACATTTTTCAATACATTGAAGTTGGTAAGAAAATACGAGGATGGTAGCATTTTCATCAATGGTACGTGTTTGGACAAGGTTGTTTAATTCAGAGGTACATCCGAATATGGTTTGGTGGGGAAGAGATGATAAACAGAACTGACTGGGTGAATGGTTGGAACATAAAACATGGAAGAGGTTTGGATCTAGGTTCATGAAACCAACTTGTTTAGTTTTAGGTCCTGGATAAATAATCGCAATGGTGTTGGTGGACCTTGATATGGTCGGACGGTGAAGGAATATTTATCCGAACCATTCGCCTAAATAAGTAACCTCACGATGTGGAACCTTTTTTTCTTATGGAAACGAAGCATTTGATCAAAAACTTCATATCCGTTTCAACAAAGAAATGATGTCCAACAAGGTGGAATTCAAACCTTTCAATGACATTTTTGATCGCTAATACTTCCTTGGAAAGTAGAATGATAATGCCGCCGGTGTGGTTTGAATTGTCCACTGTATCCGCACGCATGTCGCACCTTGTCGTCATCTTGTTCCAAAAGTATCGCACCCAACGAGTGTCACTAGCATCCGCCTCAAGAATGCTTTCCCGTGAAGGAATCTTCAATGGCTGTGGTATGGAAGGATGAGCGTTGAGACTCTTGATCGCATTTGTCCGCTGCACCATTCGAGGATTCTTCTTAAGCATCCGGGGAAAGTGGAGTAGTGAAACGAGAAATATCGGGGATGAAACAAGCATGTAATTGGCAATTCCCAAGAATTGTTGTATTTCTTTCTTGGTTGTGAGAACATCTCGGGAATTTTTGCAATTCATTAGCAATATGAGGTCAAGATCATACTTGCCAAGAATCACCATACCGAGAAAAATCAATCTTTGTTTGCCCCAATTGTATTTTCTTTTTCTGACAGCATGATACCATAAGGGTGGATGATATCAAGAAAGTCACGAAGAAGACGTATATGAGATTCCTCGCCTTTTGAAAAGAGAAGGATATCATCGATATAAATGAGACATGTATGCGAGGGAGAAAAAATCTTTGTCATGGCTTTCAAAACAAAGGGAAGGAGCGACTTTTAGTCCAAAGTCATGACTGGTCCCATTGGTAAAGGGTGGATGGGGATGCGTAAAGCGCCTTTTATGACGATCATCAAGATGAATTCCAAGTTGCCAAAAGCCACCTTTTGAGGTCAAATTTTGAAAACATCTTGCATTATGGAGATTTCGGTTTGAAAGAACTTGTCCTGGAAGGCGAGGAAATTTATCATCAACGGGAAGGAAGAAATTCAAGCGGATAATGAATGACGATCTGAAGCCCTTTCCTCCGGCCTGCTCGCCCGCTTTATTGACATAAAAAGCTTCACATGCCATGAGAGTCTGGGTTCAAGCAATTCTGAGATAAAAGCTTAGTACATTCTTGTTGGGCGAGACCGAGATGTTCTCGTGACATGCCTAATGACTAGCTTTAAAGTGGGATTGATATTCTTCGGGCCTCCTTGATGAATGGAAGACGGATAAAGAAATCGAATTCTTCCATAATGGATGAGCACATTTAGTGAGAAAATCGATAAGATGAGAACAAGCAAGAACGAAAGTAAGCTTGTTCTGATCTGCTCAATAGGATTGCCTTCAATCGAAATAAATTAGGTGTGGTGGTGATTGGAAAACATCTTGTAATGAACACCCATGGGGAGGATTCTAAGTTTACTGAGTTTAGAATAAACATCAAAAACCTAGAACCATATTTTCCCTTTGCCAGTAGATCGGAACCAAGAACTTTATGAAAGGTGCCCTGAAACCTTGGGGAAAATTTGGATTTTAATGGGTTTGCTAATCGATGAGTAGGGTGAAAGTCTCACTATTAGCAAGTGTAGAATATTTTTCGATGAGGTTTCCACCAGAGGTCGGAAGGATCTTAGGGTTGATTATAGTAACGAGTAAAGCACCAAAGATCAAAGAATGCAATGATTCAAACAAGATTTGAGGTATTTGGGGAAGGAAAGATTCGAACTTGCTTGTAGGTAATGTGGACATGAGAAGGCTAACGATGGAAGGGATTGTGGTGCTTGTTGATATGGTAGAAATAATGACAATCATCTGAATCGAGTACTCGTACGTTGGTCGCAAATTGGAAAAAATGGTGTCTCAAGTGGGTTCGCTCCATCCATTGAAAAACCAACTTTCAACATCATCAATCCCCAAAAACGATGTCCTCGTGGAGCCTGAGAAAGTTGTTGCATCATTTTGACCTGATCCGCTTAGGCTTGGTTGGACAATTTTTTGGCAAAATGACCCAAGCGATTGCATAAATAACAACGATAGGACCGTTTGCCTTTGCGTTCCTCTTGCGAAGAAACTTGCGGTTCTTGAAACGTCAAATTTGGCGCGAGAGCATTGGCGGAGAAAAACTTGATGCGTTCGAATGAAACTTCTTTTTGGTAGACAAGAACATGAGCGATCCGATTTGCACTTGATCTCGCAAGTCCGGGTCGCTGACAAACCTTTGTCACCGTTAGAACGCTTCATATAATCATCAAAAAAATTGTTTTTGAGAACAGAGCTTTTTCTAGAGCAAGAATAACAAACCTGGTAAATTTACCAAGAGAAGTGGAGCCAAGTTGTTTATTCGAGACCGCATAAGCTTGGTTGCTTTCATGACTTAGGATTCGAATGGATGCCAAAAAGGTTGCTTCATATTAGGATCATCCATACCCCTAAGTATATGATACCTTTTACCATCTCTTTATAATGCCTCCCCAGCCAAGATTTTTTCTTTTTTAGAGAACAAAGATCGCATCTTTAAAATATTCTTCTCTGACTTGGTTCTCATAAAGACGAGGTAATCCACAAAATTCATCATACATGAGATGTGGCTTGGTTGATATCGGCATTTGGATGAACAAATTTTGTCTATACTCCCAAGACTTATCCACTAATCACGATAATGCCTTCAAATCTAGTCAGAATCGCGTAAGTACAAGTAGAGACTGGGGCATTAGGTTTCAAAGATCTCGCCTTGTAACCAAGCCTCCGAAATTCATACATTCGGAGTTCCTCCATTTGTGTGGAGAAGATCATCGACAAGTAGTGAAGCTTTGTCAAGCGTATAAGAGTCACGCTCAGTGAGTACGACGAGATTGTCGATACATGTGGAGAGTCTAGAATGGAGTCATCACCTTCAGTATCTCATCATCGATCCCTAAACAACAGTGGTCCGGACGATTCAGTTGATGGGTCATCACTTGGGATAAACATGATGATGTTGATCGTAAGTATCACCTGTCGAGTCAAATTCACTTTCAAATGATTCATCAGAAGGCATAAAGGGTTTGGGCTTCCCCGATTTGATTCGCTTGGAAGGTTGATAGAGAATCCCCGAGAAAGACCCGTCGGCAAGACGTTGCCTTTCTTCCATGTCTCGCAAAAAGAGCTCATAAAATTGAGGAGACGGATTTTGGGTGGGTCGGATTAGCAAGGTGAAGGCCAAGGCCTTCCATCATCATTATGTGCATTGGAGCCTTATCCTTGATAAAGGACGATGAGGCTTGGTGGAGATGGAGGATCCGAGTGACCGGAAGAGAAAGAGTCAGAATATCGGATGGGGTCCGCGGTTTAGCGTAACTTTTTCTTTTCTCTTCTTTTGTTCTCGCTCCAACTTGATCTTTTCATCACGTTCTTTACGGGAGCCTTGGCATATAATTGTTCGGAAGTGTTTGCCAAAAAGCTTGAACAAAGCACGAAGGTATATGAGGTGAGACCAATGGTTGGCTAATTTTTGGGGAAAGGGGAAAAAGAAGGTTGTGGCCATGCTGCCGTGGAATCAAACGGGTTTGGTACTAATGACATTTCAGGGGAAAGTACGTGGTTCTCTCGAGTTTTTGCTTAAGATATTCCTACCGCCGATGCCATTTGGGTTTTAATGACTTCATTTCTCGCTCCTTCCGAGAAACCGCCGGGGGAAAGAATAGCCATGGAGCTACCGACAATATGCATTAATTTCGATGGGAGGATCAATCTTGTGTCAAGTTGATCAATTTGTTTTTGTAGCCGAGAAATCACATAGTTTGGTCGAGACCGAGAGTCCACCTCGATGAGCTACTAAATCCAGCTTTTGTTCAAGTCTGGGTCATGGTTTTGTTTTTGGGGCTAAAGCATTTTCGGGCCACCAATTGAGAACTACCTCACTTGGGGGAGAAGTTTGGGGAGTGGATCCATCAAAGTCAGATAGCTTTGGGAAGGAACCACTTTTGGCTGTTGAGTGGCGCTTTCTTGAAGGGAAGGAAAATCGTGTCATAATTGGAATGTTGTCCTGCTCTTTTGTGGGCTCGGGGGATTGGATCATCATAACTGATCGAATGTGGAGTATGAGCAAAGGGGTGAATGGGTTGGTTTATTTTCTTTGGCAATCCACCGCAGAGCATTGATAACATGGTAAAGGTCGCTTGAAGTAAGGTGATTTTGCAGTTTGGATAGTTTTTAAAGGTGATTTGGGTTGAGGTTTCGAGGGATGGCCCTACGAGGGATTAATGATGGTGAATCTTTTCTCGGGCCGGGTGGAGAATATTTGACATAATAGTCAAATTTACTTATGGTTGACCAAGAAGACCAACTTCAGGATCATGTTCTTCAAAGCGGGAATGAAGATCTGTCTCATCATAGCTTTCTTTCTTTCTTTTCTCAAGTTGAAATAGTTTCATCGTGGAAGATAATGCTCATCGGCTTTCCCAAATAGGATCATCACGGATTCGAGCATTGGCAATCAAGATCAAATGGAGTGTGACCAAGGAGGTGGATCATACCGATGGTAGGACAGGAGCACGATTGTTGAAAAGAATGAATGGAAAGTCCAGGTTCCCGAACGTGGTAAAGGGGTATAACCTGGAGTAATCATGAATTGAGTTTGTCGAAAACTCAAAGGTGGAGCACGGGGAGTTGCCCGGAGACTTAAATCGATAGTTGTTGTTCCGGCCATCGTTGTCATGCATGGTAGATCCTGAGAAACCACCGGAGTTTCTTTTTGTTAAGAGACTCGTAACTCGTCACCCACGAGTCGGGTAGCAATTTAATCAAATCACTCTAAAAATTTGCAGGGAATATTGATGCAATGAGGAGTATTCTGAGAGTCAATAGTAAGGAGCAGCATCGGTAGGTCGTAGGGATAGCGAGATCAAGAGCATGGTCTTGGATTCGCCAAACCATTTGATAATGCAAAGTATTTGCAATACTTCCTAGATTTAAATCTACTCAACGATCGTAATTGAACTTTAAGAGCCTTAGAGCAATGAAGCGTGAGAGACATGTTGAAATTAGGAAACAACGTCATGATGATTGTCCCGCCCCCAAAGATTTAAAGTTGTCTGTCTTTGTCCCCGATACAAGCATGTTGATATTGGGCGAATCTGGTGTCCAATAAAGCAATTCCGAAGCTCGGAAGTCCTTTTACGCCATGATAAGAGAGAGCTGGATTGCGCCAAAGTGCACATGAGAGTATCCTTCACGGATCCATTGAGTAATGGATTCTTGAGGGATTTCTAAAGTAACATATTGTTCTTGGGATGTGGCTGGAATTTGACACTTGTCAAATGTACTAGTCTGGACATACTTTCTTTGGCTTTCTTAACCGGACGGACAAGAGTTTTAAAGGTTTTAGACAAAGAAGACGTAGACTTGGAAAAGGGCGGTGTAAGGATTTACAATGGGAGGGATAGTGTCTTGGATTTTTTGATTTTCTGGGATATAAGATATTTCATACAGACTGTCTATTTTAGAAGAAGATCTAGATAAACTAGTATTTATGGGAGCAGTAAACGTAGATAAAGCTGAAGAGGATTCCATGTTCGTAAGTTCAATCTCTTGGATGTATAATATCACCTCAAATGGTAAAGATAGCGCAAGACCCGAAGATTACAAATAAATATAATTTAATAAACAGGAAAATAAAACATAACATATGAAATAGAGAAAGAAAACATAACCAAAACTTAAAGGAGCCAATATCCGAGGAGAGGTAATCCTCCGCACACGCAGAAATTGGAACCAATAAGTAACTTAAAGAAGCCAATATCCGAAGAGATATTACAAAACATTTTAAATAAACTCAAAATGAGCTTATGAGAAAAACTTAAATTTTGAGCTTCTCCCATAAGCTGTAAAATAGCACTTTCTAAATGGAACCAAACAATTTTAAAAAATTTCAAAAGTAGTTATAACTTTAAACAAACTCTCTCAACCCCAAACAAGCTCTTATGCTCATAATAATATTTTAGAAAATGAAAATTGAACCATTAATAAATACAATAGTCTTATTGATAAATTGGGGAGCCCTTACCTCATCCCATAGGCCATATCTCGAGTAAGTTTTTTCTTATTTCAACATGTTTCTTCTTTTTTTGATTTACTAATATCATCCTTGGGCTCAATCGATTCTCCATTTTCAATTATAAAATTAACCTATGACTCATTGTGTTCATCCAAGTTTGATTTCCCGCTCGGACATAATTCAACAATCCATCTTGGAGATCAACAGATATCATATCCTTTCCCCTAAGTAATTTTATGAAAATCTCTACTCCCAATATATCTCCTACCAATTTGACAAACTACTAGTGCTTCTTTCACTAGTTTTTTAGTTTGATTATTCTCAAGATACCCTATTGCTATATAGTGCCATGTTGTTTGGTTAGCCTTCCCCACCTTCAATTTTGCCCTATCTATAAAAGTTTCCACCTCTTACAAAAGGCCCTTTCTACAATGAGGACCAACTAGGAAGTTAACAATCCGAATGTCATAGTAATCAATCATTTACTGATTCCCACTCGTCCAATATCTTATTGGCACTCTCCAAAAAGATGTGGGAATTAGGCCCATAACCAAAAAGCCCAGCCCAAAAAACCAATCCCAAGACCGGTCCTTGGGAGGACCGAACCAGGCCCAAGGGAGGAGGGCTCAAGCCCAAGGTCGGTCCCTCCCCCCAAGCCCAAGCCCAAACCCCTCCCCAATTTCCTTTTAACCCTTATAAAATATCCAAAACCTTTTATTTAATATAAAATTGACAATAAATATAAGGGTTAAAAAAAAATTTACAAAAAAAAAATATTGTCCAAGTCCTATGGACCGGTCCCCCACCCCCGATTATTTGGACCCAGGACCTGAGGGCCCAAGACCGATCGGGCCCGAACCTTTCCCACCTCTACCGTCCAAGTCATCCAATTTCAACAATGAAGTTGTGAGACATACATAGCCTTTATTGTAAATCTTTTGGTTCTTGTAGAGTTCCCAAAGTCTTATCATCTTCCCAAAATTTGCGTCTAGTGTGATAAAAAACTCATGCTCTATTGATCTTTTTACTCGTTATTAGCTCCTCGATTTCTTGACATTTCCAAAGCTTTGTCCAAGAGTCCAACTTTTGCGTACCCTCCACTTGCTAACTATAAAGCGTCAGTCCAAAACAAAATTGGGATCGATTCCACCATTGCCGAGTCTTATCAATTCTCTCAACATCGGATATAGGTGCAAAGGCATTCAAGCGTACACCCATAGAAATACTATCATGTGCAACACCTCTTAATAGGGGTGTTTTTTATTTATGTAGAAGGAGAGGGTTCAAGAAGTGTTAAAAACTAGACCGTCTGAGATATAATAAAATAACAATATCCCCCACAGTTTCTCATATAATAAATAACCCTGTTAGTGAACGGTTAGAATTTAAATATTAGCAAATTACACTTCTACAATTTAATTAAACACTAAAAACTTAACATAATAAATTTCTCTTGGTTTCAAACCCCCCTTATGATTTGAAAATTATCATTGGTCTCCCACCTTTCTCTTCAGAGGTTACAAAGGGGCGAGTTGGGAACAGAAGCTGTGTTTAGGAGAGTTGGATTTGTGGGAGGAATCGTGGGTCCAGTACGGGCTTTGATTTTTGCATAAGTATGAAACTTTTTTTGAAAAATAATGAATCTATTAATGCCCACTAATAAACATTTGTCAGAAAAGCAGGGTTCTGAAGAAATACCTTTCAAATCTAAAACAAAACAAACCCAGCAAAACATCTTTCCCACCGAAACTAACAGAAACATATAGCAAGATATTGAACAAAAAAAGTAGCACACTTATAAGCAATTCTTTAAATTAAACAGGCGCAAAATTCTACCTTGTTGAGTTTAACCGACAACAGGCTCTGTTAGGATATAACTGCTCTATATGAGGAAACAGCACCTCCCAAGAATATTAGAGATAAAGAAAGAGAAATTTTTTATTAAAACTCCGCTCCCTGATTTAGAGAACGCTAATCCTTAAATAGCCTAACAGGCCAACAATCCTAATTGACTTCAAAGACTACCTTCCTAATTAATTCAAAAGACTCTAAAGACTTAAAATAATACTGCAACAAGGAAATACCCTTTATTCCTAACACTTATTAAATCCCGATTAAATAACTTCCCACCAACTAAAACAAATCCTAAACAAATACTACTTCTAAATAACATCATCCTCCAGCTCAACTTCCATTGCCACATAATCCTTGTACCATTCTTGAGGTTGTCGAACTCTCATTGAAGTTCTCCTGGAAGTATCTGCACTCCTAACAGGCTCGTACCAGAATTCTAATCAAGAATTGCAATTGCTAGAATAAGATTTATACTTTCGATTACGATACAAAAGTAATATATCAGAAAGTGAAACTGAATACAGAAAACTTAAAGTAAACAAACTGAAATGGATTTAAACAACCAAACCAATATGCTGGAAGCATTTTAAATGGGAACATCTTCTGCATACCTTAAATCGCCACCTCTACCTGAGCTAGAACGTCATATTACATTTTATATATTGCTGATGCAGTGTGGTCCCAATAGAATTTCAGGCCATGTTCAAATCAATATTTTTTTTCAGGACTCAACCGAGGTCCACTCCTTGTGCCCAAGCATTGCTAAAAGCCAATGCACTTGATTCATGGCCTTCCTTGCCCATCTAGATGACGAAACCTGAACTGGAATTACCTCTATTGTCTTAAACTAGGCAACAAAATATTAGACTTCCAAGTTCCAATCACAATAAACAGAACATGGAAGGCGTTTCACAAAATAAACCTTCATGCTCGATTTGCCTTTAGGTCCAGCTTATTCAACATGTCTCTTCTTCTTTTTTTGATTCACTAATATCATACTCGGGCTCTAAATGTGATTCTCCATTTTGATTCAAAGAATCACCAAAAAACGCACTAAGTTCATCCACGTTTGATTTCCCATTCTGGACATAATTCAACAATCTATCTTGGAGCTCCACAGAGATAATATCCTTATTCCTAAGTAATTTTATGAATTTCTCTGCTCCCTCTATATTTCCTTCACCTATAAAGTATTTTAGACATGCAGAAAAAATTTCCTTCCTGGGCTTCAAACCAGTTTTACAAATCACTAATGCTTCTTCCATCGCTTCCACTGCTTTTTGAGTTTGATTATTCTGAAAATACCCAATTGCCATATAGAGCAATGTTTTCTGATTAGGCTTCCCCCCCTTCAATTTTGCCCCATCTAAAAGATTCTCCGCCTCCACCAAAAGCCCTTTTCTGCAGTAAGCACCAATCAGAAAGTTTAAAATCCGAATATCATAACTTACATTTACTGCTTCCCACTCTTCAAATATCTTCTTGGCAATTTCAAAATCATCAAATTTCAATAAAGAAGGTATGACACGTATATAGCCATTATTGTAAATCTTATGGTTCTTCTTGTAAAGTTCCCAAAGTCTTAAAACATCATCTTTCTTGCCAAACTTTGCATATTGTGTGATAAGAAACTCATATGCTCTATTGCTCTTTTTACCCGTTATTAGTTCCTCAGATTTCTTCAGCATCTCCACAGCTTTATCCAAGAATCCAGCTTTTGCATACCCACTTGCTGCACTATGGTAAACTTCCCAGTTCCAAACAAAATTGGGATCTGATTTCATCATTGCCAAAGTCTTATCAATTCCCTCGACATCAGATGTAGCTCCAAAGGCACTTATGCGTATACACATCGTTACTTTATCATGTCCAATGCATTTTTCTTGCATTTCATGCATCAAACTATCAAGTTTCTTGTAATTTGCAGTCCGATAATAAAGATTAAGCAGATCATTGTATGGCAGCGATGTCCGAGCTAACCCCAAATCCCTCATTTTCTGCATGATGGCCTCTGCTTTCTCCACAGATTTTACACGAGCATAGCAGTTAAGTAGGGCACTATAAACTGGAAGGCCCTTTAATGTTTCGGGAACATTGTTGAAATAATTTTCTGCTTTTTCTGTACCATAAACTTTAGATATCAAATCCAGCCGAATGGCAACATCAGCACATGTAGGTGGCAAGTATCTTTTGTCGGTCATCCACATAGAAATCTGAGGAAAGAAGAGAGAGACTATAACAATGGAAAGATAAAATATTAAAATTACAAGATCACCAATACCAAGTAATCATACTGCAGTTTCTTTTAATATTTACAGATAGGAAAATAGAATATTATTTTGAAAAAAATCACAATGTATAAATGTAAGCAAAATAGCTGCCCATGAAAGTTAAAAGAGAAAACTTTTAACCTCCCAAAGAATCTAGCTACTAACTAAAGACTTAAAAACTAATTACAGAAAAGCAGTTCTTGTGTTTTTTTAGCTGATATGGGTAGTCTTTAGCCAGGTGCCCTTGGTTCCTTTTGTGTAGCTTGTTCCTTGGTCCTGTCCAAGGATTTTGGTGCTCAAGGGTTCTCCCCCTTTTTAGTTGTAATTTCTTATTGTTTTTAAAATTACCTTTTACCCAAAAAAGAGAACGATAGCAAGGTTTGGAGATTGTCACTTCCGAATTAAATTGGTCAAAGAAAAAGGAATTTCTCTAAATTCTGACACGTTAAGTGTCTTTACAAATAAAATTAAACCAGCATGGCAACTATCAGTAATAGCTTGACATGTAATTCAGAAGAACACTTAAAAGATTATTTCTCTTCATGATTTCAGTAATTTTCAAGGGTGAGTACTTGGTTTAAGACTAGTAGTAGCTCCAATAAGAGCATGCTACATCAGCATGCGTGAACCTCCTCATTGGAGGGTTGTCTCAGCATGCATTGCACAGAAGTTTTTCCGTCTTAATCAAGGCAACGGCCAATCTTCAATGTGCGGGAGCCAAAAAATTTTAACAATTTTCATTACAAAAAGTTACTTATTTATAACAAAAAAGATATTTAAATAAGAAGAACTCATATTAATATCGTATCTTGCTTTGCAAGCCCGACTTCAAAACCGGAGTCCCCATGAACCTAATACTTTCTGTTATGATTATGATTGTTACAATTTACATTAATATAATCTTTATCATAAAGTGATTTTTTTTTTCTAATTTCTTTAAATAAATAATAAATAAAGCAACATTAAAATTTATAAAATAATTTTTTTTTAAATGCCGTAAAAAAGAGACCGATACCTCAAGAGCGTGACGGAATCGTCGGTAAGATCGCAACTCTTTAATGAAGACTTGGAGTTGTTCTTTGTCAACTGGACGTCCTTCTTCGACCCACTGGTCCAACAATGGAACGATTGAGACCCCTGGATTTCCGACCGGGGAGATCCGACGGTAGAGAGCGTTCATCGAGCCTTTCCATCTCGAAATTGTCGAGCTTCGTTCTGCTTTTTTTGTTGAGTACGAGCTTGAAGCCGGTACATTTCCAAGACCCAAATGAGATTTGATGCTGTGGAGGATTGTTCTGAAACGTACAAGCTTCATTTGCAGAGAAAGGGCGAGGAGAAAGTGCAAGGGTAAAGCGAAGGAGAGTTCGATTTTATTTCGGGTTAATCTTATTTATATACCTAAATGTTTGTTTAATTTAAAATGCCCGAAACTTTTGAAAATTATCACTGATCCCACCCAGAATTACAAAATACAAATGTTTATAGGTAACTGTAAGTATGGTTTATGTAAAAGGAGAGGGTTTAAGAAAATTCATTTGATCGAATAGTTTACATAACTGTTTGTTATTTTTTAGAACTCTACTTCAATTGGTATTCTTTCATGAAAAGCAAAACCGAGATAACAATCCAATCTTTCACTATGATTTCGAATAATTATCTCGAATTCACATTAATATAGTTTCGTCTTGTAAGGTATTTAACATAACAACAAATTTATTAAATATCTTATAGCTAGAATTCCTTTAATTCTCATTACTAGTTACTCGTACTCTATTTTAGGTCTAGGAAAAAGATTTTAGAGATCCTTTTGGATAATATGAACTATGAAGCACTGTTTTGATACCCGACTCGGCTCAACTGGTTCAACCAAGACCCAGGGTCTTCGTCGTGCGGATTATCACTTTCAAGTGGTCACCCTAAACCTTAGAATTATGGATGACGATCGATGAGCATACGACGGCAATTATGTTGGGGCTTTTGGAAAGGGAGTGTTGGTGAGTCCAAGGTGGTGAAGGGAGTGATTTTCGATGAGTGAATTGATCGAAAAGGCAAAAATTAATCGACAAAAGCAACAGTTTGTTGCCGACGATTGGCTAAGTGAACGACGAAAGGGTGAGATGTGTTTTGGTTAGAAGGTTGGGGAAAGTGTTTTCATGGTGATGGGGAGTGTTGTCGTTGTCGAAAATAGAACCTATTTGGCCTGGGTTGTCGAAGCCAGTGGTGGTGTTTGGGGTGTTTTTGTAAGATTTCAAACATGTAGGGATTTAATGGAGTTTTTAAGGGTATTTTTGTTAAATTTCAAACCTTTGGACATTGGGCAAGTCAAACCAGTTCAACCGGTCAACTCAAGACCCGCCCACTTTACTCGGTTTCACCCCGGGTTAGTGATTAAAACATTTATGAAGTCCACTTACTTTTACCAAACTGAAAAACACCCTTATAATTTAAAAATTGTCACTGACCTCCATACTTCTTGAGAAGTTACAAAGGAGAGAATGGGAAACATTTGCCGACTTTGTGTCATTTAACGCTAAATTCAAATGTATATAGTGGATAAGCTGATGTTGTTAATAGATAGGAAAGAAAATTTAAATCTTACTGTGAATTAAAACACAAACACTGACAACATGGGGTTCATTTCATAAGTTTTTTCTCATTTCAAAAAAAATCTCTATCATAAATTATTGTCATCAAAAAATAATTTGTCACTTAGAAAAAGTAGGGTTCTTAAGAAGTACCTTTCATATCTAAAACAACACAAACTCGGCAAAACATCTTTCCCACGAAACAAACGAAACATATAGCACATTGAAGAGCAATTTTTTAAACTTCTTTTACGATTTAATTTGATGTAGTGTATGCGAGTTTTAAATTGTAAGATCCTAGCAAAAAAATCCTACAACAAACAACAGGCTCTTCTGTGACACCAAGTACGAAAACCCTAATTAGAGTTACAATTGCTACAATAAAATTTTAAGTTTCGACAACGATTCTAAACTCATACGCAGGGAAAATGCAATTGAAAACAAAAAAACTTAAAGCAAACAAAGCGAAATCGATTTAAACAACCAAACCAATATGCTTGGAGCATTTTGAATGGGAACAAACAAAGCGAGAGGTGATGTTGTAGGATTATCTTGAAAAGTACAAGCCTCACTTGTATAGGGAGAGAAGAGAAAGTGTAGGCTGCGTTAGGTTTACTATTTTGAGAGTATTTAGAATAGTCTTTTGGAAAAAGTTAAGTTGAGTAGTATTCTAAGAAGTTTTTTGTATATTTTTTAATAGCATTTTATGAAAATATTTATATTATTTTAACCCCTTAGGTTTGTTAATTTAACTAAATACCTCCAATAATAAAAGTTTATAAATTGACAAAAACAACTCCATCCACCCACGTATTGCTAATAGTCGGACCAGCCAGTCGAAAGATAAATCGAAATTTGTTGTAATGGCACACTACTGGCTAGATATGGCTGGTAGTGCATCGATTTAGCATTTTCCGATCAGATCCACCGTGAATCTAGTTAGAAAATGTCAGATTTACAACCACGATAACGGCCAGATCAGATTTGGCCGTTGATTTGGCCTTTTCCAACCAGATCCACGATGGATCTGGCTAAAAAATGTCGGATCGCGATTGGAGCCACCTTTACGGTGGTAGTCGGAATCTAGCAAATGTAGGTGAGCGAAAATGTTTTTATCAATTTATAAACTTGTATTGTTGAGGATGTTTAGTTAAATTAATAAATTTAGGGGGTTAAAAATAATCTAGGCTGCGTTTGTTTCAGTTTTGGGAATACTACTTTTAGTATTCCCAAAAAAGTTAAACAGTAAAATACCCAAAAACTCAGATTTTTGGGAATACTACTCCCAATATTATTCAACTTTTTTTAAACCTCTTAAATTTGATAATTTAATTAAATACCCCTAAATATTTTTTTAAAATTACAAAAAACACCCCAATAATCCACATTTGCAGTTAGGTTACCACCAGGAAAATGGCGGAATCTGGTAGGATGGCGCACTCTGGCTGAAGAATCGGTGGTAGTGCGCCGATCTAGCCTTTTCGGCCCCGGATCCACTTTGTGGATCAGGCCGGGAAAAGCCTTGAGATCTAAGGCCAAAAATCGCCGTCATTGCGCGAATCTTTGGCCGTAACGATCCGGATCCACTGCGGAACAAGCAGCGTCGTTGACCATCAACGGCAAACCGTTTGTTGGCCGTCGTTGAGAGCTATCGACGATCATTCGCGGTGGATTCGGCGATCGCCTTCGCATGGCCGGCAAGTGGCGGTCATGCGCCCATCGCTGACCGGCCACCTCAGGTGGTGGTGGCGGCCAGAAGGGGTGTTTGAGGGTGGGTTAGGGGTATTTTTGTTAACTTTTAATGTTTTATTATAGGGGTATTTTGTAAAAAAATAAATATATACGGTATTTTATTAATTTATAAATCCTACATCGTAATACCCGCCCAATTCAACTTTTTTTTTAACTTTTTTCAAAAACTTTTTTCAAAACCCTCAAATTTTGAACCAAACGGAGCCCTAAATATTTTGATTGAATAAAATAGTATTATATTTTGAAGAGAATTTTAAATATTGAAACAAATAATGAATATGTATTTGGATAAGATGGGGCCAGATTAAACAGAGTTTAAGGTGAAAGGACGAGGAAGGGTTTCAAGAATTTTTTATGTTTTTAAATCTGGGTAATTACTTATCACCCCTAAATTTTAATTTATTTCCCAGACCGACCATCATAGTTTGAATATTCATTTTCTCTGATCTCCTATTATTTTGAGAAACTTTAAACCCACCGGTATTTACTATAATTTCAGAAACACCCCTCAAAGTTTGAAAATGATCGTTGATATCCTAAACCTCTATTGGTACGGCCGGACAGAAGATGGGATCAGATTGGGCTGCGAGAGGAAATTGGCATCCCATATAATGACGATTTTATTAGATTCAATTATATTATTATTTAAAGATTGAAAATTAAACACCATACATAATATGTTTTTACTCGACTCATAATTTCATGTAAATTTAGCTTCTTTTTTTTTTTTTTGAAACATGATATGAATCTGAAAATCCTCATAAACATTGGTCGTAAGATATAATTTACTCCATGGAATCAATGGGAAACATAGAGTAAAATATAAAACATATTGAATGATTTAGTAGCAGATTTTTTTTTTTTTTTTTTTTTGAAACATGATATGAATCTGAAAATCTTCATGAACATTGGTCGTAAGATATAATTTATTCCATGGAATCAATGGGAAATATAGAGCAAAAATATAACATATTGAATGATTTAGTAGCAGAATAAAAGCAAAAACTAAGCAACTAAAAACATCCTTAATATACGATTATCAAAACTTCAAAAAAAAACCACATCCAATTGAACATAAAAATAGAAAACAATAAAGCATTCATAGCATGTCCTTGAGACAAAAAAAGGTGCTCTCATAAAGTACTCATCAAAACCATTAAAACTGTTTTCTGATTCTCTAATACAAGTCTTCAACGGTTGGCCTTGGCAACTCTCTCAATTTCATCCTTCTTCTTGATGGCATAACTGAAAATACAAGGGCATAAAATCAATTTAACAGACCGCAAAATATTTGACATACAGACAAGAGAAACTAGTAATCTAGGCCTTGATTACCTATTTGATGAACCCTTTGCAGCATTGATAAGTTCATCAGCAAGGCACTCTGCAATTGTCTTGATGTTCCTGAATGCTGATTCACGAGCACCAGTAGTGAGAAGATAGATGGCCTGGTTCACACGTCTCAACGGAGAAATATCCACAGCCTGACGTCTAACAACACCAGCTGATCCAATTCTGGTAGCATCTTCACGAGGACCACTGTAGTAAGCAATACAGAAGAAAAGAACATTAGATCAGTACAGTGGCAAGGACAAGCATCTAAAAGGGCAAACTGAGAAATTCACAACCACCCAATTATCCATAAAAGAAATGCAATTAAGATAAACTACAAAACTGTAAGCCAGCTTCCATACCTGTTGATGACAGCGTCAACAATAACTTGGATTGGGTTCTGGTCAGTCAACAGGTGAATAATTTCCATGGCATGCTTCACAATCCTAACAGCCATCAATTTCTTACCATTGTTTCTTCCATGCATCATGAGAGAGTTTGTAAGCCTCTCCACAATTGGGCACTGGGCCTTCCTGAAACGTTTCACGGAGTACCTACCAGCAGTGTGTGGCACATAGGTGGCATGCTTGGCAGCTTGGACTCCAATGTAATCACTCAATGAAATGTCAACAACCTACATGGAAACACCAAACAGATACATCAATGAAAATCAATTGCTAGTTATAAAATCATACAGTCCAAATTACAATGAAAAGCCTGTCATTCATATCTTTACAGAGCAAGATTCGAAAGTGGGTTCACATGTTAAGCAAGCAAGTTCTTCACATTAATCCAACATGGTATCTGAATACAATGATTTCATTACTGTTATTGATAGAAGACTCAATAAGATACTGTCAATCTAACAAATGAAAAGACCTTGAATACCGTAATATCACTAGTCATCCAGATATAGTCTAAATTCAACAACTATTCTTTACATTTATTCACAAAGCCAAGAAAATTCATTAGCAAATCAGTAAATAATCAACATAACCCAGTGATTATTCTAAAAACACGAAGCTTCAAACAAACATTAGTTTATTTTACAACTTTCATTTAACCTCTTTCACAGTCCTTTATACGTATTTGGTCAAAAACAAATCTGCCAGTGCACAAGATCCTTAATAAGGGCAATAAGACTATTCAATCAAAAACAGTTCTTAAAAACATCATAAAAACAGAACACCTCGACTCTACAATTCGAAATCACAATCCTCTTCACAACAAAACCTCGTGAAACCAAAACAGATCGACAAAACAACACAAAACAAAGCAAAACAGATTCTCTACAAATCGTAAATGAGAAGAGATTAATTTTGAAACCTGAACGTCGTCGAAAGTCCAGCGGTTGAAGAGCTTCACATCGTACTGAGCCTGATTTGAGTCCAGAGACGGTTGCACCGGTGCCACAGCTGTTGCCGCCATCTTACCTGTAAACAAAACGACACAAAACTCAGTCCAAAGAGAGAGAAAGTGACGGAGATTGACATAGAGAAGGAGAGAAAGTGGCGGAGAGAGAAAGACCTGTAGTCGTAGAGCTCTCGGGACGGAGTCTGAGGTCGAGGATTAGGATTTTTGAAGGTGCAGCTGCTCACAATGAAGCTCTCACTGGCGAGTGGAAAATGAAGGACTTAGGGTTTCGGCTTTGTTTAGGCGTGTTCAAGAATCACTAGGGTTTGGGTATGATTGGGTGTGCTCGGGTACATGCTGACTATTTAGTGCTTTATTCATTGATCGACACGAGGATTTTACATAGACCTAGTTATATCAGGTATTGCCTTAATAAATGTTATTATAATTAATAATATTCACTTAATGATTTTCAATAATTTAATTTAACATCTAGAACATATAAATAGGAAATTATTTGTGATTACCATAATCAGGGGTTTTTTTTATTTTAATTAAATATAAGGAGATTATTTTTATATACCCTAACTTTTATGTCAATTTTTACAAATGTTACAGTTGATATTACAAATTACGTGGTAATTTATTTTTTAAATACTATATACTATTAATATAAAATTATTTTATAAAAACATAATTGGGGGATTAAAGTAACGCCCATATCGAGGTACGTAGCTTAACTTATGCCCTTATACCCTTAGTTGATTTTTGTTATAGTTATTTTGAAAAAATTGTGAAGAAAATGCCTTAAAATTTTATTAGGGGTAAAATGGTTTTTTCACTCATAATTAGTTGAAAAAATGAGGAGTGAAAAGTGATAGAATAACATGGAGAAGTTAATAAAAATAAGGGCATTTTGGTAATTAATTAAGGGACATAAATAGAATTTTAAAGAAAGTGCAAGGGCAAAATGGAAAATTATATATAATAATATGTTATATCAAGAATTGAAGAATGAAACCCTAGCCATTCTTCATCCATTTTCACGCCACCTTCACCTTCATATTCTCTCAATTTCTTCAATTCTTTTTCAAGAGAAATTCATAGATTTTGGGTACTTTTTAGTGGATTTTCATTCCCAAGCATCCTTAGGTAAGATCCTTGCACCAAGAAGTGAGTTTTAATTTTTAAAGTGTTGAATTTTGATGATTTGTGTTTATAGGATTTAAGAGAAAGAGGGTTAGATCAAAGAAAATTTTTAAAGTGTTGGATTGCTCACATATAAAGTAAGTAAATCCTACCCTAAGTATGATTTAAGTAATATTGTGTGGAGAATTCCTTTTATGCATATATGTGTTTTATATGAAGAATTGTTGATGGATTTGGTGTTGAATGATGATTATAACTTATCCATGAGAAGTTGTGTTAGTGTATTTGATGTTTGATGAATGTTTAGATGAAATTTGAAAGAATTGGAGTAGAAATTTTGGAATATATATATATATATATATATATATATATATATATATATATATATATATATATATATATATATATATATATATATATATATATATATATTAGACAGGTTTGGCGTTAAATATGGAGGGTTTTATTCCCAATTTGTGGTGGCTTAGAAAAGAGATAGAAGTGTAGCCAAATTAGAATTGCTTTGTGCACATAAGTTGTTTGATGAAATGTCAAAGAGAAGTGCATGTATGAGTATGATTATGTATTATATTGAGATGAGTTTGTAAATGGTAGAGAATGACATGTTTGCATTCCATATTGCATTATTGCATCTAAACATGTGAATTTAGAAAGAATTATAAGCATGAACCCATCTATATGCATACATACTCATAAGAGCATGAAAAAGCATTAAAGAACATTAATGAGTAAATAGAAAGAAATGAGAATATTAAAGAAGTTCAAATCTGAATTTTTATTTAAAGAAGTGTAAAAAGATAAAAAAGAAGAAAAGGTTGTTGCAATGGGGAAACCGTGAGTGACAAGAAGAATTTTCCCCGCATGCACGTCACTTTTAGTGAGCGGTCTAAGAATAAGAAAGAAGAATTGGTATAGTCCGTAAGAGTGCATGTGGATGAGGGCTGTACCCAAGAAAGAAGAATACACTGACACAGCCAAAGTTCCAAATCCATGCTTTAACCGAGTCTGATCGGCAAAAGAATAAGAAAGAAAAGAAAAGAATAGAATAGAATGAGAAAAAATAGAAAAGAATAAGAAAGAATATAAAGAAAACAAAGAAGAGAAAGAAAGAAAAACAGAATAAGAACAGAAAAGAAAGAAAAATAGAAAAGAAAATGCATATTTTATACATTTGTGCATTTGCAATATATATATATATATATATATATATATATATATATATATATATATATATATATATATATATATATATATATATATATATATATATATAATATCATGCCCATTATCTGAGTAGTGGGAAATTAGAATAGAGAAAGAACAGAGAGAAAAATAGAGTAAGAGTAGAGAAAGAATAAAGAAGAATGGGGAAGTGTGAAGTAAGGAAAGAAATTCAGAATTTAAGCAACGGAGAGAGAAGGGTAGCATAACGGGTTTACTTACTGAGCAATTAGTGCTCACCCCATTGCTTTCAATGTTTTTGCAGGTAACAGGTGAGATGCGGTCACTTGGAACATCACACAGCAGAAGGGTTGGGCAAAATTGTCGAGTTACTATTTTGAGACTTTATTATATTATGTAAAGATTTGTGTATAAAGAAAATTAAATATGGGCCCATAATTTTATACTCGTTTATATGTGTATATTTTCTTGTATATATTTAGTGAGTTTTACTGTTATTTTATGAGTATACTAGCTAGAAAGAGAGTCATTACAATTAACTAATAGGGGATTTGCATTTGGAATGTGTTTATTAGGTTTCAAACCTATAGGGACTGATGCGTAATTTTTTAGGGGTGTGTTTGCTGGATTTAAAATCTCTAGACATGCTGACATCACCAGTCTGACTCGTCATGCAAAACAATTCAACCGATCAACTCATGCCGGGGCAGTTATTAAAACCATGTCAAATAGTTAATAGATGAGTTTATAGTGTGATTTAGCAATTTTTAGCTCTAAGAGTCTGCTTGAGAGCTTCATGGTAGCGGTTATGAGGGTAAACCACCGTAGTGATTTTAAGAGTAAACCACTATAGCGATTTTGAAGGGTTTTTAGTAGCGGTTTTTAAAACATCCAATTTGTGCTTGGGAGTTTATTTTCCAATAGTTTTGACAATTTTTTAAAATGATAAATTTACATATATGCCTATAAAAATACCTCAACTTCAAAAAGTACTTGGGAGTTTTGTTATTCAATTACAAGATAAGGATTCTTTATTATTTTTCCACTTATTAGTATTTTGTAACTTCAAATTTGATAAAATCTCCTTATCCTCCTTCTTTGCCATTCCTTGCAGCATCTAGAATGATTGAAAAATTGTAGCTCCATTTTTCCAAGAAAGCATCTAGAAATGAGATTTTAATAATTGCTTAAAATTATTTTATATTTAATATGGATGGAGACGCGCATAATATAGTTAATTTTTTTTTGATATAATTGAGATAGTTTTGTAGTGGATAGGGTATTTGTAGAATAAAATTTTAAAACCAACCAACACACCCTAATTTGGGGTTGTTGTGTGTGGTTTCTCCGCCAAGTTCAGGCCAACGCGAGGATGTAGCTCGACCCAGAATGATCTCGACAACTATGATTGATCGACCTAGCATAAGCTCGTCGAGCCATAGCTTGACCCAGCACAAGCTAGTCGTGGATAATCTGAGGAATTAATCAATCAATCCCCAAATTACTTCAGATCCCGAATATAGCGGGAATGCTTGGATCAACGGTTGTCGTTGCACGATCATAGCGCCCAATCGCAAGGATATCAGAATTATGATTCAAACCATTTATAATCCCCTTAATTTGGGTCTTCCTTTATGTAAATCTTGTATATAAACCCCTTAAAACGATGAGGAGGGTGATACAAATTCTGGATAAAAACTACATTGTTAGCTCTCACAAAATATACAAAAAACACAGTGGACGTAGGCTGTTAACCTTGCCAAACCACTTTAAAAGTTCTCTTTGTCATTTACTTTATGGCGTTATCATTCACTCATCGCTGATTACTCGTAATCACGCACACATCAGTTCTGATCCCGACAAGGTCGATCAGATCCCGCTAGTTGGTGTAGAATTCTGTATCAATATTTTGGCACTAGAAGGAGGGCTTCTGCCACTATTTCAAATATCCCGGCAAATGTTCACTGGGATTTACCTGTCCTAGGACCAAAATGGTGTTCACCAGATCAAGAACTATCGTTGGAAATCACGAGAACATGGAAACCGCCCACCAGGAGGTGCAACAAGAGAACGTTGGACGCCGACCACCTGTGTCGCCAGCTTAGGACTCTGCAAACAATTAGTGGGTAGGGACATCAAATCCCGAGAACGGCCAGCTGATGGAGATGATCAGAACGATGGTTGCACAGGTGGTGCAACAGAACGTGGCTAAGCTGAGGAACTAACAACCAGTCGCCTAGAACCCCACCCAGTCGCACTTCACCTACGTTACCCCAACAAGTATGAATTCTGCAGGTGACAGTCCGTTTCATCATCGCTAAGGGGCGATCAACACCTCCAACCTCGCAGGTAGCTCCTCACACACGAGTAAAAGTCCTGCGGGCAAGAAAACCCTGGGAGACGGCTAGAGAAGCAGCCGTTGAGGGAAAGCAAAGGCGACATACACCACTAAGAAGCTCGGCGGTATCCCTAGTGTCAGCGTACCGGTTTTAACCCACGCCCATGACAAAATCGATCTTCGCAAGCTCGCGAAGCGAGCCATGTGCGTCAATCTGCCAATGACCGACGTCGTAAGCAATGCACTGACGAGCATGATAACACCTACCAACCCAGCCATCATGACTCGACCTCACGTATCAACGTGTGCATCGGAGGAGCTTTACAAAGGACAAACTTGCGAACCCACTTGCTCGAGGTACAACTTAATAGAGCTAACCAAGGGAACCAAAATGAAGACTTGGATCGCATGCAAAGAATGCTCGACGATCTAAAAGCTCGCCAGAACAACCTAGCAGAAGAAATAGTAAGTTCCCTATTTAGGAAAAAGTTCGCCAGGCCCCGCTCCCACAAGGATTCAAGGCACCATAAAGCAAGTTCGACTGGAAGGGGGACCCTAGAGATCACCTCGACAACTTTGATGACCTGATGGAGCTACACCAAGTTAGTGACTTAGCAAAATGTCAGTACTTCATAGTCACATTAATTGGAGATGCCAAGAGGTGGTACAAACGGCTCAAAGCGAACTCCATCAACTCTTGGCAACAATTCTCCACGCTATATCTATAGCAGTTTTAAGCAAAGAGACAGTTCGTAATGTCGCTAAGCTACTTGAGCAACATTCACGAAGAACGAGACGAATCGCTAACCTCATATTTAACGAGGTTCCAGAATGAGAAAGTAAAGGTCGCTGATGCCCCCGAAGAATCCATTCGGACTCTCCTGATCCCAGGGATTAGATCTAAAATGAAGCTATGGAAAGAGCTCCAAAGCGAAGACCATGTGAGCCTGGCCAAATTCTACCAGATAGCCACAAAATACCAACGAGTAGAGGGCTTGTTAGCTGTACTAGCTAGGATCTCGATGCGGGGGGCCACCAACAGGAGACAAGATCGCCCTTTGGATAAGCGTGAGGGCCAAGACCGTAGTGATAGGGATCACAGCATATTCCCAAAGAAACAGAGAGTAGATAACCGCGAAGACATGCAACTTTTCCCTCGGCATGCAGAGTATACCCCCTTTACTCAAGACATTGCCCACATCTATAAGGTATCCTGAGAGGCGAAAAGACTGCCCACTCTGGAAAGAACAAGGGGTGCTCCAGGAAGAAGAGATTAGCAAAAATATTACTGGTATCACAGGGATGTCGGACACAATACGAATGACTGTCGGGCTCTGAAGGACGCCATCGAGGACCTAATAAGAAAAGGTCATTTGAAAGAATTTGTTAAGGCGGGAAGGAACAATTAAGAGAATCCTAGCGAGGAAAGTAACCAAGTCCCAGGCTAGATATAGACCCCAACTCAACAGGCTCCGCCAAACCTCAATGAGGTCTTCGTGAATATGATCTACGGAGGATCAGGTATAGCGGAAAGCTCGAGGCGAGCCCATGAGTAATATGCTTGAGAGGCCAAAACGAACTCGGTTCCTCGAATAATGAGTTGTTAACGGAAGCCGTCCAGGCGGCCTAAATAGGAAAGCGAGGTAGTGGGGTTCACAATCAACGAGTACGAAACATCCCCTCGTCATAATCATGATGCGATTGTAATCGCAGCCAGGATTGATAATGTAAAAGTATTAAGGGTTATGGCCGACAATGGGAGCGTGACAAACATTATTTTCTTGGGAGCCTTCCGAGGAATGGGATTCACATAAAAGAACCTGCGAGTGTGCCCTTCGTCGCTCTACAGGTTCACCAGAGATAGCCTGGTTCCCAAAGATACTATCAACCTTCCCGTAACTTTGGGGCCCGAACCGAAGGTCAAAATTGTAATAGCCGAATTCTTGGTGATGGACTACTCGACCACGTATAACGTCATCCTTGGAAGGCCAATCCTGAATGATTTAAGCATGGTCATGTCGGTGCACTGCCAAGTAATGAGATTTTTGACTCCCGGGAGAGTCGCGACAATCAGGAGCTACACCAAAGAATCACGGGAATGTTATAATAAGGTTATAAACACCGCACAGAAATAGCTGCACCCAAAGACCATGATCATCGTAGAATCCAAGCCAAACCCCGGACTGCTAGAAGACACCATAGATCCTTGTAGCCACAAAGAGGAGTCCACTGCGGGACCAATCGATGGGCTGATAGGAGTAAGTGTTAGTGAGGAGGATTAAACTCGCATACTAAAGATCGACAGCAGCTTGAGCAAAGTGATAGCCAATAATCTGGTCGAGTTCCTGAAGAAGAATATCGATGTATTTGCATCGGTGCACCAAATATGGTTGGGATCAACCCTAAGGTGATATGCCACAGGTTAAACTTTGACCTAGAGGCTCTGTAACGCCCCATTTGAGGTACGTAGTTAAATTGTGTTGTATTGCCTAAATGTTTATTGATTTGTTCTCATTTGAGCTTGCATGTTGTTATTTTTAGTTGGTTGACCCTTAGTTGGATTGATGAGTTGGTTTGGTTAAGTGTTTGCCCTGATTTTGGCTGAGACTTGGTGAATGTTTGAATTTCAGTCTTCACGTTGGCTTTGTAAGTGCGGTGTCGATTCTGTAATTCTTCGCCGGGGCGACGGGACGTTCTTCGCCGCGGCGACAGGCCAATTGAAAAGTTTAATGAAGTTTTTAGATATTTTTTCATATGGGCAAAATGACCATTCTACCCCTAATTAGCAGGAAAAGTGGGGAGTGAATTGTAAAGAAATTTTTTGGAGAATAGTTTAATTGGGGTTGCATTTGCAAAGAATTAAAAGGGCAAAGGTGGAATTCCTAAGAAAGAGTAAGGGTAAAATGGCAAAGAGTAGAGAAAATATGAGATACTAAGGGTTTAGCTTTAGAGAACTCTTTCATTCATTCTTCTCCACCGCCTCTTCCATCCTTCATTTCTCTCAAGCTTTCATTCAATTTTCCAAGGATTTTTGGAGGGTTTTTGACTAGAAGTTGATATAAGTTGATCCTAAGCACTTAAAGGTCAGAATCCTTACTCTAGATGTGAATTTTATTGGTGTAAGAGTAGGATCCTTACTAAGTTTGTGTTGAAGGTTTAAGAGAAAGCATCAAGCCATTAAGAGTAGAGAGCTTAAGTGGATTCTACTTGATTATAAGGTAAGTAAATCCACCTAAGTTGTGATTTGCATGATTGAATAATGTGTAGAGATTTATATATGATTAATGTTTGAATTTTTTATGTTTGAAATGAGTTAATGGATTTATGAATGAGTTTAATGTTGATTTATGGAGAAATTTCCACCATGAGAAGGGTGGATTGTGTTGATAAATTTTGGTAGAAGTATGGATAGAATTAGAAGAATTTGAGAGGAATATTTGAAGTGTGTTTTCTTTGCAGGATGTGTGTTAATTTGAAGGAGTTGAACTCCAATTTTGGATGGTTAAGAAAGAAGTAGAACTATAAGTAGAGTAGGGTTTATGTATACACACATATTGTTTGATGAAATGCCTAAGAGAAGCATGATTAGAAGAAGAGAACCTTACTTTATGCAACATAGCATATTTGCATTTCATGAATGCATATAAGAAAGATTCTAGGCATGAGCCATCCATATGCATATGTTTATATGTGTAATCATCAAAGAAAGAAATATGAGTAATGAGAAAGAAACATTCTAAGAATAGAGATAAAGAAAAGAATAAATTCTCTTAGAATAAAGAGAAAGAAAGAATTAGCACTAGAGAATAAAATGAATAAAAAGTGCTAAAGAAGAGAAAAGATAATAGGTTGTGCGATGGGGAGCCCATGAGTGTAGAAATTTCCCGCATGTAAACCACCGTGAGAGAGCGGTCTCCGCCTTGAGAAAGCGGAATGAGAATGAGAAAAAGAATTTGTATAGCCGTGAGAATACATGCGGATGAAAGCTATACATGAGAGAGAGTACACTCACATGGTCAAGGGTTCCAAATCCATGCATCGACCAAGACCGATCGGCAAAGAATAAGAATAATAAGAATAAGAATGAATAAGAATAGGAATGAGAAAGAAAAGAAAAGAAAGAAAATGCATTGCATTGTATTAGTGAATATGCATCTCATCCGTATATGTTATCATGATATCTCTCATGGCTGATGAGAATAGAAAGAAAGAAAAGAACAGTAGAAGCAGAGAAAGAACAAGAGAGATTGAATAAGAGAAAGTGACACGAGTAAGGAAAGAATTGAAAAGTGATACACGGGGATAGCGGAGTAGAGAATTTACTTACTGAGCATTTTTGTGCCCATCCCGTTGTTTTTCTATGTTTTTGCAGGACATAGGTGAGGACGTGGTCGGATGGACGTCGGTAAGCGAGGAGACTTGATGACATTGTCCACTATTTTGAGAGTCTTTTTGTACTAATGATACTGTACAATGTAAAGAATGTATATATTAAGAAAAGAAAATTTTTGGGCCCAACTATTTTGATAAGTATACTTGTGTTTTCATTAATATATTATATGAATATGATAGTAGAAAGAAGTCGTTACAGGCTCGGCCCATAAGATAAAAAAGAAGGGTCATGGATGTAGAGCGCTCTCAAACGCTCAAAGATGAAGTCGACAAACTCCTAGAAATCAACTTCATTAGGGAAGTCAGGTACCCAGACAGGCTCGCTAACCTAGTCTTAGTCAAAAAGCTGAATGGCAAGTGGCGAACTTGCATCAACTTCACGGATCTAAACAAAGCTTGTCCGAAAGACAGCTTTTCGCTACCACGGATCAACTAGCTTGTAGATGCGACGGCGGGAAACGCATTACTTAACTTTATGGATGCGTACTCAGGATATAACCAGATCCTAATGTACCAGCCTGACAAAGAGCATACTTCTTTTATTACTGACCCTGAAATTTATTGTTACAACGTTATGCTGTTTGGCCTCAAGAATGCTGGCGCAACCTACTAGCGCTTAGTGAACAAGATGTTCGCCAATCAAATCGACCATTCCATGGAAGTATACATTGACGACATGCTCGTCAAATTAAAAGTCGCCGAAAGCCATTGAGCACTTGGGGGAAATGTTTGACATCCTCAGAAAGTATCAAATGAAGGTCAATCCATTAAAATGTACTTTTGGAGTGAGCTCCAGGAAATTCCTAGGCTTCCTTGTAAACCAATGGGGAATAGAAGCGAACTCGGAGAAGATTCAGGCCTTACTCGACATGAAAAGCCCAACTGGCATTAAACAGGTATAAAGTCTGACTGGACATATGGTCGCGCTCAATAGGTTCGTTTCTCAAGCCACGAACAGGTGCTTTCTATTTTTTGAGACCTTGAAAGGGAAGAAAGGTTTCAAGTGGACAACGGACTATGAAAGAGCCTTCTAAGAGCTGAAGAAACACCTCGAACAGCCCCTATGTTGTCAAAGCCCACCCATGGCGAGTCGCTACTACTGTATTTGTTGGTATCCAAATCTGCTGTCAGTGAGGCCTTGGTAAGTAAAGAGGGAGGAATACAATGACCAGTGTACTATGTGAGCAGAGACTGCTCGACGGGGAGACAAGGTACCTAGAGTTGGAAAAGCTCGCCTATGCCCTTGTTGTTGCGCGGGAAGCTGCACTCCTATTTCCGAGCTACTCCATCCATGTGCTGACAAACTTCTCTTTGAAGAAAATAATGTAGAAGCCGTAGGCATCAGGTAGACTAATCTAGTGGACAATGGAGATGAGTCAGCACGACATCAAGTACATCCCGAGGATGTCGATCAAAGGTCAAGTCGTGGCAGATTTTATATCTAAGTACTCTTATCAGCTAGACGCCGAGTCAAGCCCGCCAGAGGTAGATACCTCAGGAGAGATCAAGCAACAAAAACCAAAGAGTGACGACTTATGGCTATGGACTCTATATATAGATGACTTCTCGAATGAGAAGGGAGCAAGAATTGGACTTTTGCTCGAAAGTCCAGAGGGAGATCCAATCAGAGCCGCGGTAAGTTTCGGGTTCAACGCCTCCAATAACGAAACTGAATATGAGGCATTGCTCGCAGGTCTTCATCTCACCAAGGAAATGGGGGCAAGGACCATCAAAATCTATAGTGATTCATAACTCGTGGTCCATCAAGTTACCGAGGAATACCAGACAAAGAAAGACAGGATGGCATCCTACTTCCAGCAAGTGGAGACTAAGCTTAGACAGTTTAGATATTTTATCAACCATCAGATCCCAGGGGAGAGAAACTCACAGGCAAATGCACTAGCTCGTCTGGCCTCTGTAATGAATAATGAGAAAGCCAATTCAATCTCGGTTAAATTCCTCCCAAACCCAAGCATCTTCACTTCACAAGATCTGGTGTTAGCCACAAGTCAAAGGTATAGCTGGATGGATGTAGTCATCGCCTACTTGAAGGGCGACACACTGCCAGAGGATAGAACCAAAGCTAGAACACTCCGCACAAAAGCAGCTAGGTACACGTTCGTCAACGATAGACTCTACAAGCAAGAAGCGACGTTTCAATGTACCATTGCTGCGATGCATTGACCACGAAGATGCAAATTATGTTCTAAGAGAGATACATGAGGGCATTTGCGAAAACTACACAGGGTAGATCTCTAGCTTACAAGGTGCTCCGACAGGGATACTATTGGCCAACAGTCTATGATGATGCGGTAGACTACGTCCACAGATGTGATAGATGTTAGTGAATGACCTAGTTACGTAGCAGAAAACAAAAACATAAACTACATGGATCGTTCCTTAGAACCGAGATCCGGGTACAAAAATCACAGTTTATACAAAATAATCAAATCTGCAGAAAAAAATCAGTTCAAGGTTTAAGAAACATATGCACGTTTGGAGGCTCCTCCAAATTTGTCAATGAACGTTTTTGCTACCGACCCAAGTGTAGGATCGAACCCACATAGTCCACACGAAGACAATTGCAAAGAACTAAGGAGGGATTTGCTAGTTCCTCCTTAGCCTTAAGAACAAAAAAGAAAATCAAAGAAAACTTTGATTCTTTGCAAAAGCAAACCTGGTGTAAGAGTGAGAGAGTTTTGGGGTTGTCTATTCTCCTTTTCAATGAAAGAATGAATGAATGAAAAGTCTCTAACATTTTCCAACTAAAACCTTTTCTTTTATAGTGAAATTTCAATTGCCCTATTCCCCTAGGGAATAGGCTTGGGCTCCAACCCAAACACCCCATGTTACCAAATACTCCCAATTAGATATTTATTTTATTTCATCATTATTTTCAATTAAAATCAATTAATATATATATATATATATATATATATATATATATATATATATATATATATATATATATATATATATATATATATATATATTAACATTTAACAATAATGATAATTTATTTAAATATATGCAAACACATATTTAAATGTAATTTCACTTATTTAATTTTTCTAACAAATTAAATAAAAGGCTACGACCTCAGCAAATTTAATTGCACTGTGAAATTACCAAAATATCCTTTCGCCCAAAAAAAGAAACAACGCCGCTTCTAACTTCCTAGCTCTTAAATTATCTTCTATGTGTGTGACTCATAGGCTCCTCATCATACTGGTAGTGTATAGTATCGCGATTAACACCAATTAATCGTCTCACTAATACACAAACCAAGATTGACCCCTAGCAAGGCATCATGGCTACCCGATAGATTCGGATTCAGCAAAGTAACTACCTGTCAATGATACGGTTACCATACAATTGATCATTTCATCATCCGTTATCTCGACGAGACGAAGACATAGAAATAGTGTCAACCTTTGGTTACTCGATATTATATATTCAGAACCAATGACTGTATTATAAACTGGATAGAGCAACAACTCAATCTCACCTGTGGCTGATTTTAGTGTCATTGCCATATATTGAATTGCGCCATGAGATAACTTCTCCTGTACCCGGGAGTGATGAATCCTCTGTCAATCCACCATAGTCTTCATACACTCCTTGATATGACCCAATCACCACCGTATTGACCCCTTTATGAATAGAAGCTGCGTTAGGCTAGTGTCAAACTGCACCAATCGGTGCACAAGGCTCTCCAGTGATCTCAAATCTAAGGATCACATACACCATCATTCGTTAGAGGATTTGTTCCATAGACACTGGGGTTACCATCCATATGGAATCCTCTGGTGGGTCAGTCCAGTGAACTTGCTGCGGTATATCCGCCTACAGCAAGCACCCATGTGTTGCACCAGGTTGTCACCAAACAACCTTGACAAGTGAGATCGTCACTACCTTCGACGGGGGTCATTCAACACTATGATAGCCTTACCTTGTATTATACATTGTGCCCTTACTTCAGAATAATCGGGGCTCAGTGACGTTTCTAGAATGGCCACCATATGTGCTCATAGGGTTGTTACTATCAAGATTTGAAACACTTGATACCTTCGTCATGGTTCTACTATTCTAAGGACATATATCAATACATATTGCAACAATAATGATTTACGCGATATAGAATAAAATGTCTTTTATTGATTAATGAACATTATTACAAAGAGTCAATTCTACAATAATTGATTGGCTCTAGGGCATCTATTCTAATAATAGATGCTAGAGATTTGCAAATATTCTGCGAGGTCCCCCGCAAGAATTGACCATTCTGATAAGCCCTTGGCCATTCGTGATCAGGGGCATCGACCTTATTGGCCCCATTGCCTCAGGAAAAATAGGGCGTTAAGTTCGCGGTTGTTACCATAGATTACTTTACCAAGTGGGTAGAAGCTGAGCCATTGGCGACGATAACGTCAAACAGGCTGAAAGATTTTGTCTATCAAAGCATCATTTGTCGGTTTGGAATTCCCCACACAATAATAATCGAAAATGGGAAGTAGTTCGACAACGAAGATTTCAAGACCTTCTACAAGCGGCTCGATATCAAAAAGAGTTTCACGTAGCTCACCAACCTCAAGCCAATAGACAAGTAGAGGCCATGAACAAAGTAATCAAGCACACCATAAAGAAGAAGCTCAACGACCTTAAAGGGAGGTGGGTTGACAAGCTGTCGGAAGCTCTATGGTTTTATAGAACGACTGCTAAGAGCTCGACGGGCGAGACCTCATTTTTTTTTATCGTATGGATGTGAAGCAATGGTCCCAGTCGAAGTACAAATCAGTTCGTTCTGAAGAGAAGTCTTTGACGAAGAAGCCAACGAAGACCTACTCTGCCTAGGGTTAGACCTGATCGAAGAACATCGGGCCAAGTCTTAGTTAAGGCTCGCCTCTTATCAACAGCAGCCAAGTAGAATTTCAACACCAAAGTCAAAAACATAGACTTTGAAGTGGGCAATCTGGTTCTCAGGAAGGTCATCTAGGATACCCAAAACCCGAACTTGGGGGCACTTGGACCCAGGTCACACCAGGATCTTTCCACCTGGAATGCCTCAATAGCTAAGCAATAATACAAGCTTGGAACGCCGAGCACTTGCGAAGGTATTACCAATAAGCAGCTCAAGTTCTATTTATTTCTATGAACTACATTTGTTGTAAGGTTGTTTACGGCCGAAACACTTGATCAATAAAAGAGGTATTATTTAGTACTTACTTTGTTCATAATTTACATTTTCCAGTTCGTTAGCAATTAACTAACGATCAATAAATCGTGACCTAAGCGATGAAATTCCAAAAGAAAACTTAGAGTCAAAAGTCAAGGAAAGGCAACTTACCTCGAAAAAGCCATGCCAAAATCCAACTCTTTGAGGATAAAACATCCTAAATCGACAAAGTTAAACTTGAGTTTTGAAATCAAGAAAAAAACACGTCGAAGGAAATCGGCTCTAAGCCGACAACCAAAGAACTCGAAAGGGACAGTAAAGTCTAAAATCGAAGTTTATCGTCGCATCAGATTTCCTGACATAAATCAGGATTGAAAATCCCAGGTCGACGAAGTTAAACTTGGAGAAATCCAAAAAAGCCCGACGCTGAAAAAATCGGCTTTAAGGTGACGAAAGCCCTTGAAAAGGATGGCGAGTACGAAAACCAATGTCAAACATCGCATAAAGATTTTTCGCAAAAATTCAAAAACTCCTAAAGAAGCGAACTACGCATGACTTGGGAGCGAATTTGGATCCCAAAGTCCGATTAGGGACGAATTAAATGACTCACAAAAATGAAACAATCATTGCTCGAAAGAGAAACGTTGAAAAATGTTCTTTCATTAACTAAAAGTTTAATTACATTCAGGCAATAAAAAAAACAAATAAACAAAAAGACTAAGATTCTTTAGGCTAATGGGGGACCAGAGCGTTCGTCTTCAACCTCGTTTTTGGGAACCTCGCTTCCGGGAAAGCCGTATGGTAGGTCGAGAGGAACGGGTCTTCGACCTCTAGCTTGGGAGGGCCCGACCTCCTCCGACCTCTTCCCGGCCCTGCCGTCATCCCCCGAAGTCATCCGAGTACACATAGGTCATCCGCCCGAGCCTCGACTGCATCCTTTCAACCTCTTTTTGATAAGCTCGCGGAAGGAAAGAAAAGTTGATCGATAGATGAGCCTCCTATAATTTCTGCACAAGAAAGACCGACGTCTCCCAAGATCAGGTAGTGATGGCCTCGTTCAACTCCTTGATCCTAAGCCTGAGTTGCTTGGCCTCAGCTTCGACATTTTGCCAACCTACCATTTCTTAGGTAAGGTCGAGCGAAGTCTGCTTGAAATTGGCCTCCCAGCTCGCTGCTACTTTCTGGGCCAAGGAAAGCTCAGAGTTTAGCTTGTTGTTGGCTCCTCGCTGTTGAACCAAACTCTAGTCAACCTTCGTTGCCTCAGCTTTAGCCTTACCCCGAGCAACCTCGCTCACATTGAGTTTGTCAAGGAACTCATTTTCCTTGACCCCAAAGGTCGTAACTTCCTCTTTAAAGCGTTCAAGCTCGACTTGCCTAGCCTCCCTCTCTTTCTCCACAACCTCGGCCCTAGCCAAAGCATCATTCTTTACTGTCTCGGCCAACATCCATCCCTTGTGAGTTCCCTCCAAGGTTTGGCCACATTTTTCATATAGGAGTTGGCTCGCCATGCCAACCTAAAAACAAAAAGGTGAGAAGCGAGCAAGAAACAAAAATAGCATTCAAAAAAGGGAAGCACGCTACCAGTACCTTAGCCACGTAGTGCAGGTTAAAGCTAATATCTGGGAGGGAGTCGAGTCATTAACAGTCGTGAATGTTCGCGAGGTGACACAATCCCCACCACCAGGCCCCACCACCGGCCCCTGACCTGGTAGGTTAAGGAGTTGGTCGATCAGAGCGTCGACAACAGCCTCAGTCGCTTTGCCCGTCTCCCCATCCTTTGGCTTGGACGAGCCAGGTATACTCCCCCATGGAATAGTTGTTGCACTTGTAGGGGCAGGCTTTTTCTTGGCCAAGCTTTTGGCTACGCTTTTCTAAAGGCTGCCAGCCTGTGTGGTGACCTCTTTGCTCGAGCGCCTATGATGCTCACTCACTTTCTTCTTCCTTAAGCCATCTTGCTACTCAGGTGCTTTACCTTTTCTCGAGCCTTCAGTTGGCTCGAATGTCTTCTTTGCTAGCCCCTTAGGGGGCCTCGGTGGCACTCTTCTCACCAACGGCCTTAGAGGCAGTCGCAGATTTCTTCGCACTTAGGCCCTCCACAAGCTCGCTCCAACGCATTCTGTGTCGGCAACATCCACGGGCTGTTTTGTCACCGGGGCAGTTAGTGCCTTCGACGGTTGCCATTTTCTTCTTAAGGCTTTTCGGCCCACATTTCTACAAGGACAAAGGGAAACGAGTTAATGATCAATTTGCGAAGGAAATCAAATGCGAGCAAGCAACAATATACCTTTTTTTTCCAAAAGCACTAAAAATCTGGCCTCGTCCTTACAAAAGTCATACGCCTTTAGGTGAGGAAGCATAAGAAGCTCGTGGACAATGCGTGAATTGTTAGGAAGATAGCTGAAACGATGCATCCTTTGCAAGCTCGCCGCGGGGAGATAATTCTACTCAACTTTAACTGCAATAGAAAGTAATTCAGTTAGATAATAAAGCAAAGCTCGAAACTTGTCCTCACATACACTAGCGACCAAGGCCTTACTCAGCCAGGAGCAAAGACAAGCGCTCGTCCCAGGCTTCATAGAAGAAGAATTGGGAATCCCGAATGTAGGACCTTCATCAGGACATCGACCAGCATGTTGAAACATACTTTCCTCGCCTTGGAAAGGTAGTACATCTGGTCTTGCCCCTTTTTGAGCCTGTACAAGTGGACAAACTTTTCGATGGACGGCTCGCCTAGCTCAGCAATCATGTTCACGATGTATACCCCAATAATGATTAAGTAAGAGTTGGCCGTCAATTGGAGAGGAGCGATGTCGAATCACCTCAACACTTTGTCGATGAAAGGGTGTGGGGGAATGGATACCCCACACTTGAGGAAAGTTTCAAAAATTGCCACCCATCCAGCTGGAGGATTTTTTCAAGAATGTTCTCCCGGGACCATTAGGTTGAGCTGCGGCATGTAGGTTGCCCTTATGTGTTTAAGATCCCCGAGGTTGATCAAGGATTATGGCTCTTTTCGTAGCCTGTGAGCTAGAGACGACAGGGAATGAGCCAGTTGGATTGAAGCATGATCGAACTAGCCCACAGCGTCGCGATCTAAGCTCCTGGTGACAAACTCTTCAGATATCTCGGGGGACGCATCCCCTGGTGCTGCGAGCCAACCAGTGAATCGAACATTCGATCTATTGTGCTACTACTAGACGAGGACATGGTTGTAACTCGACTCTAGGTACCTGAAAAAAGAAGCGAACATGTGTTAGAGCTTGACCAACTCGGCGACCATTCCACATTTGCTTCTATCTCAGGCACCCGAAATAGCTCGCACAACACAATGAAATCACGCGACCTACTCAGGACATTGGCAGCCACCGCGATCTTTAAAACCCGAGACTGCTGGAAATACACCCGAAAAGCCTTACTAAAACCTTAAAACATCCAATGTGGCCACTACAGCAGCCACCCCTTAGCACAAAAGTCAGAAAAATGAGCAAGGAAGAGAAAGAAGTCTTATCGGAATAAAAAAGAGCGCTAATAACTCGTAAGAAAGACCACTGCGACGACATAAGAGCAATGGCAAAGAAAAGCAAGAGGGTGGAAGAACTTTCAGAATGGCTGTTCTGACGATATTCGCCACCTTTTATAGTGATTTTTGCATGAAAGACGAAAGGGCGGAGTTCAATCTCGACCATTGACTTACAACTGATCTTAGCCTTTCATTCATTGAGCAATCTTAGCTTTTAAACGTGGCCACGTGTCGACCATCCATGAGGTGTGACAAACCATTAGATTGATTACAATGATAATCGTCGTCGCACGACGCCTCAACTTCACCCGTGAACAGTTGTTATCGCCCACGCGCGATGAAACGTAGCTGACAAAAGCTGTCGCATTTAATGCGACACAACCATGCAAAAATTACATTTATGCCTTAACTTTTTGTATTCTGAGTTTTGATAGGTGGCACATGTAATAATGTCCAACTGTGATGAACGTCGACCAGACGTAAGGTCGATTGTGGAAGCCTGATCGAGCATGCACTCAGAGACTCATTGTTGAAGTCGAGCTTGGCATAAAATCAAGTGATAGTCTTCGAAACTCGAGACGAGCATCGAACACTAGGGGGTAGGTGTTATGTGGTTTCTCTGCCAAGCTCGGGTCAACGTGAGGATGTAGCTCGACGCAGAATGATCTCGACAATTATGATTGATCGACCCAACATAAGCTCATCGAGCTGTAGCTCGACCCAACACAAGCTAGTCGTGGACAATCTGAGGAATTAATCAATCAATCCCCAGATTACTTCAGATCCCGAATATAACGGGAATGCTTGGATCAACAGTTGTCATTGCACGATCATAGCGCCCAATCGCAAGGATATCAGAATTATAATTCAAACCATTTGTAATCCCCTTAATTTGGGTCTTCCTTTATGTAAATCTTGTATATAAACCCCTTAAAACGATGAGGAGGGGGATACGAATTCTGGATAAAAACTAAATTGTTATCTCTCACAACATATACAAAAAACACAGTGGACGTAGGTTGTTAACCTTGCCGAACCACTTTAAAAGTTCTCTTTGTCATTTACTTTATGGCGTTATCATTCACTCATCGCTGATTACTCGTAATCACGCACACATCGATTCCCGTCCCACAAGGTCGATCAGATCCCGCTAGTTGGTGTAGAATTCTGTATCAACAAGGGTGTTTTATAAACCCCTTAAAAATATATCATACTGGTTATGGGGGGTTTTGGAGCCAGTCAAAACTAGTACATAAAAAATCTGGCAAGTAATGGTTTTAGAATACTTCAAAACTAGTGGAAAAAAAACTCCCAACAGACCCAAGTGTGAATAACTTTAGAAAAAAAATGTTTGTTGAGATTAAAAACACTTGAAAAGTATTAAAAAAACAATTAATAATATAAAAAAATAAATAAATGATCTTAATATGTAGGAGTGAGCATGAAAATAGGTTTTACCTAGAACTGGTGAATACTTGAGCCCTATTCCGGGTAGGATCTGGAACCGCCCCTTACAGAGTAGGTTCTGATTCTGAAAAATAGGAATCGAGAAACCCCGGTTCTAGTTTTGGTTACAGTTTTGGTTCCTTCATTTCAGGAATCAAATCGGAACCTGGAACCGAAATCGAAACCTGAAACCGAAATCGGAACCTGGAACCTGGAACCTGGAATAAGGTACCCTGCTAGGAACCAATAATAGGGTACCCTGCAAGGAATCAGTAACAGGGTACTTGTCAAGGAACCGGGGTTTATACAAACTAGTATACAACATTGGGGGGTTTTAACAAATTTTACCCCTAAACTAAACCTAACAATGAAATCCCCAAATCAATTTTAATTTTTCATAGACTATATATCGAACATTTTGGATTTTAGATATGAAGAAGCTTTGAATAATTTTAATATATAGTCTTACACTATATATTAAAATTATTTGAAATATTGAAATTAATTAATAAGGAAAAAGTTATATTGTTATAGAATATTTAAACAAATGGGGGTGTATTTGTAAATTTTATAGGTTTTGTTTGTCATTTTGTAAAGTTACAGGGACCAATGCAACCCAACCCAAGGTACCTGTTGTGGAATCGAACTGTAACTCAAGCCCTACGTGTTTTGATTCCAAGAAGCAATGAACTAGAACCGGTCGGTTCTAGTTTCGGTTCCTAATTTCAAGAACCGATCTGTTCTGGTTTCCTCAAAAATCTTAGGGTACCTAGACCCGATCACCCCTATTAATATGTATTCTCCAAAGAAATATAATTAAAACCCCTTCATGTATCTTTACACATGTATTTATAAAATGGCAATAAAAATAAATAAGAAAGGATTTATTAATTTCACGTAACACTATTATTTTGCAAAAATGTCCTAGATATTTTTTTTTTTTTTTTTTTTTTTTTGAGCAAGAGTGTCCATGCCCTTGGGGCTTTAAAGTTAAGTACCCCATAAACCCTCTAATGATCACCCTAATTAGCATCTTAAAGAAATCAAAATCAAAACCTCTTGAATATCCTATCACCCCGTCTGACCATGCAGGGTGGTTTTGCTGTTCTAGATCTTGTTACTACTATTTTGTAATCCGTTTATGTCTTCTTCTGCTTGCATAAGAGTATTATTTTTTTTTTTAATTTATTTAGGGTGCTTTTACATATTTATTTTGGATGAAGGGAAAAATATTAAAATATTATAACCTAGGTCCTTGGTGGATTTTTGTCAATCTTGATAAGTTTTGAAGAGTGTTAGATTTCTTCACTATATATGAAAAGTAACCTTTCTATAATTCTATTCAATAATATGTAATACTGATTGCGAAATCATTTAAAAAAGGCCTACATAAATTTTCTCAACGGCAACTATTTTATCAAAAACAATTTAAATATTTTTCCCATCCAAAAATGAATACTCAACGAGCATAATCTATGCAATAACACATTTGCATTTGCAGAAAGCAAGGCAATATATTTAAGCCAAAATCAAGTCAAATTCATAAGTAAAAAGATTACTAGTCATCCCCTAAATATAACCCACATCTTCAAAATCAGGTTTCTAATACGAAAACTTGTAGAAAATATGAAGTTGCAGAACTCAAAAACATTGCCATTTGCACTAGATACTAAAACAAATCTTCAACGGTTGGCCTTAGCAACTCTCTCGATTTCATCTTTCTTCTTGATAGCATAACTGGAAATACAAGGGCATACAATCAGTTTTAACGCACCACAAAATATTTGACATACAGAAAAGAAAAACTAGTAATCTAAGCCTTGATTACCTGTTAGATGAACCCTTTGCAGCATTAATAAGTTCATCAGCAAGGCACTCTGCAATTGTCTTGATGTTCCTGAAAGCTGATTCACGAGCACCAGTAGTAAGAAGATAGATGGCCTGGTTCACACGTCTCAATGGAGAAATATCAACGGCCTGGCGTCTAACAACACCAGCTGATCCAATTCTGGTAGCATCTTCACGGGGACCACTGTAGTAATAGATACAGAAGAAAAGAACATTAGATCAGTATAGTGGCAAAGACAAGCATCTAAAAGGGCAAACTGAGAAATTCACAACAACCCAATTATCCATACAAAAAATGCAATTCAGATAAACTACAAAACTGTAAGCCAGCTTCCATACCTGTTGATGACAGCGTCAACAATAACTTGGATTGGGTTCTGGTCAGTCAACAGGTGAATAATTTCCATGGCATGCTTCACAATCCTAACAGCCATCAATTTCTTACCATTGTTTCTTCCATGCATCATGAGAGAGTTTGTAAGCCTCTCCACAATTGGGCACTGGGCCTTCCTGAAACGTTTCACAGAGTACCTACCAGCAGTGTGTGGCACATAGGTGGCATGCTTGGCAGCTTGGACTCCAATGTAATCACTCAATGAAATGTCAACAACCTACATGGAAATATGAAACGGATACATTAATGAAAACCAATTGCTAGTTATAAAATCATACAGTCCAACTTACAACGAAAAGCCTGTAAATTCAAAAGTTGGTTCACATGTTAAGCAAGCAATTTCTTCACATTAATCCAACATGGTATCTGAATACAATGACTTCATTGCTAAACTAATATTGATAGAAGACCCAAAAGGATGCTGTCAATCTAACAAATTAAAAAACCTTGAATACTATAATGTCATGGTCATCCAGATATATCTAAATTCAACAACTAATCTTTACATTTACTCATAAAGCCAAGAAATTCATTAGCACATCGGTAATAATCAACATAATCTCGTGATTATTCTTAAAACATGAAGCTTCAAACAAACATTTGTTTATTTTCACAACTTTCATTTGACCTCTTTCACAGTCCTTCATACGTATTTGGTCAAAAACAAATCTTTCAATCAACAAGATCTAAGATGAGGCCAATAAGACTATTCAAACGAATAAAGTTCTTAAAAACATCATAAAAACAGATCGACAAAACCTACAATTCGAAATCACATTCCTCTTCACAACAAAACCTCGTGAAACCAAAACAGATCGACAAAACATCACAAAACAAAGCAAAACAAATTCTCTACAAATCGTAAATGAGAAGAGATTAATTTTGAAACCTGAACGTCGTCGAAGGTCCAGCGGTTGAAGAGCTTCACATCGTACTGAGCCTGATTTGAGTCCAGAGACGGTTGCACCGGTGCCACAGCGGTTGCTGCCATCTTACCTGTAAACAAAACGACACAAAACTCAGTCCAATGAGAGAGAAAGTGACGGAGATTTATATAGAGAAGGAGAGAAAGTGACAGAGAGGGAAAGACCTGTAGTCAGAGAGCTCTCGGGACGGAGTAAGAGGTAGAGAATTAGGATTTTTGAAGGTGCGGCTGCTCACAATGAAGCTCTCACGGGCGAGTGAAAAATGAAGGACTTAGGGTTTCGCCTTTTAAGAATCACTAGGGTTTGGGTATGATCGGGTGTGCTCGGGTACATGCTGACTATTTAGTGCTTTATTCATTGGTCGACCTGAGGATTTTACATAAACCTAGTTATATCAGGCATTGCCTTAATAAATGTTATTATAATTAATATTTTTCACTTAATAATTTTCAATAGTTTAATTTAACATATGGAACTTATAAATAGGAAATTATTTGTGATTACTATAATCAAGGGATTTTTCTATGTTAATTAAAATTAAGGAGATTATTTTGTATATACCCTAACTTTTATGTCAATTTTTACAAATGTTACAAATGATATTACAAATTACGTGATAATTTATTTTTTAAATAATATATACTATTAATATGAAATTATTTTATAAGAACATAATTGGGAGATTAACTAATAGCCGATTTGCACTTAAGATGTGTTTACTAGATTACAAACCTATGAGGATTGATGTGTAATTTTTAGGGGTGTGTTTATTGGATTTGAAATCTTTAAATATGCTGACATCATCGATCTAATTCGTCAATCAAACCGATTCAACCGGTCAATTTGAAAAACGACCACTTCATTGGTTTCACCCTAGGTCGATTATTAAAATCATGTCTAATAATTAATAGATGAGTTTATAGTGAGATTTAGCAATTTTTAGCTCTAAGTAAAACTATAAAAATCTTCATGTGACCATTTCGGAGTGTGAATAATTTTAGAAAAAAAAAAAAAGGCTTTTTGAGATTAAAATTTATAAGCACTTTGAAAACTATTAAAAAATAAATAAATGATATTAATGATCTTAAAAAAAAAAATGATCTATTATTTTGCAAAATTGTCCTAGATGTCCTTTTTTTTCTTGCGATGAGCAGGAGTGGCCATGCCCTTAGGGCTTTGAAGTTAAAAACCTGATAACTCCACTGAAAAGAATCGAATCTAAGACCTCTTAAATATCCTATCTCCCCACCCCACCATTCGGGGTGGTTTTGCTATACTAGATCTTGTTACTATTATTTTGTGATGTCTTCTTTACTTGCATAAGAGTATTATTTTTATTTTTTTTAATTTATTGTAACTTGTTTATTAATTTATTTAAGGTGCTTTTACATATTTATTTTGGGTAAAGGGAAAAACATTATTACCTAGGTCCTTGGTGGATTTTTGTCAATTTTGACAAGGAGTAATACTACACATATATCATTTTCATACAACATTTCTCATACAACATTATGTGGTAAGATATGATTGGTTAATTTAAAGTTAAAATTAAACTTTCACCCAATCACATCTTGCCACATAATGTTGTATGAGAAATGTTGTATGAGAATGATGTATGTGTAGTATTATTCTTTTGACAAGTTAACCTTTCTATTCAATAATATTGGGTGCGTTTGGTGTAGTATTTTGGATAGGATTTTGGGGATAATATTGGATTGTTGGATAGGGGAGTATTACGAGGTAAATTTAAAAAATTTATGAAAAAGCCCATAGGTTTATTAATTTAATTAAAGACCCTATTATATAAAATGACAAAAACACCTCCACCACCGCAGGTCGATTCCGCCGCCACCGCCTACTGGCCGAGATTGCTACGCATGCACCGACGGACTGCCGTACGCATCATTATGGCCTTTTCCGGCCGGATCCACCACGGATCCTACCGGAAAAGGAAAAGGCGATCTAAGGGATCGTTATGGCCGTGGGCAATGGAAATGCCAAAACAACGGCCAAAGATGTGGCCGTCATTTTCGGTCAACGACGGCCATTTTCTTTCCGCCGCCGATAGCTAGATCGGCCTTTTCCGGCCGGGATCCGTGGTGGATCTTGGCTTAAAAGGCCAGATCGATGTAATTCCAGCCATTTATGGTGGAATTTAGGTTGTTACTGATTCCGGCTATCACCGGCGGTGGTTGCCGAAATCTGACAAATTGGGTTGATGAGGGGGGTTTTTGTTAGTTTTTAAAAAAAATTCAGGGGGCATTTAGTGAAATTAATAACCTTATGGGGTCTAAAAATAATTAAAAAAAATAGGGTAATATTTCTGGAATAGTGTGCCAAACATTATTTGGAGAATAGGATTGAGAATATGGATAAAAACAGGGAGCCAAACGCACCCATTAATACTCATTGTGAAATCATTTAAAAAAGGCCTAGTGGCTACATAAATTTTCTCAACGGCAACTATTTTATCAAGAACAATATATATATATTTCCCATCCACTAATGAATACTCAACAAGCATAATCTATGCAATAACAAATTTGCATTTGCAGAAAGCAAGGCAATATATTTAAGCCAAAATCAAGTCAATCTCATAAGATTACTAGTCGTCCAATAAATATAACCCACATCTTCAAAATCAGGTCTTTAATACGAAAACTTGTAGAAAATATTAAGTTGCAGAACTCAAAAACATTGCCATTTCCACTAGATACTAAAACAACAGTCACAACCCTAGTCGTCGCCAAAAATCTGTAAGAAAGATAGTATGACCAGAGTCGGACAGATGGCCGAATCAACGCAACCTCCTAGCTTCTCTCTCGGACTCGAGCAGAGTGAGGATATCGCCTTCTCTCACGGGTCCCTTCACGTTCCTCATGATGAACCGATTCTGATCATCCAAAAATTTGACTCTAACCTGAGTCACCTGCCCTCTTGAACCTGTACGTCCCATGACTTTCACCACCACAGCATGCTTAATTGCAGAATCCATTCTGGATACAAAAATGACAACAGTTTAGCAAAACAAAATCTTTTAAAATCACCGCACAAAACACAACAAGTCAAACCAAAAAGTCATAAGCACAACTAAGATTAACAAACTAAACTACTTCCTACAATTCGGTAACCTAAACTCCTATTTCCGTATTTCTGTCGCCAAATTTGCAATCCACACAAAAGGAACTGCATCAAACTAATATCAGAAACCTAGAAATAATTTGACTATTCTAAGCACCTGATAGGCTCCCGTCAGATTAATAAGCAAAGCCAATTATAGTAAACACAAGTTTCTTGCATCTAGAAGACTCTACGGACAGGCTGCCAGCCCGAAATCATTGTCTAGTTCTCTAAGCGAGTAGTCCAGAAGATCAGACTATAAAAAAAGGAGCCCCTTTCTCGACATATTCTTCAGAATAAGCTTTAAATCTCAAATTTCATTCCCTGCTTGTTTTTTTTTTTTTTTCCTTTCAGTGACATTTCTGGGCAGCCAAACAAATCATTCGCACATACAGATAGCGTTTATATAAGTTTAATATTAGTAAATTTAATTACCAACACCAAAGCAATGTTTTCCTTCACAAAGAGAGACTAAAAACAAGAATATCAGCAGCCTATTTCTCCATGCATTCTTTTCAAAAAGCTTTAAATCTTAAAATTCATTCATTATTTTCTCAGCAGCCAAACAAACATTCACATATACAACTAAGTGCGTTTATAAGTCTAATACTAGTAAATTTAATTATCTTCAAACAGGCAAAATTCTCTCACGAACAGAAATTATAAACAAGGTTCTCAGCAGCCAAACAGATCTTAGACAATTAAATCACAGCAACATACAGTCTATATAACATATAAATTTAATTAAAATTAAAACAGGCAAATAAACGAGAAAATATGATAAACGACGCGTAAATCATGTTAAAACAGGCTCAAAACGACGGTGAACAAAAGCTATAGTGTGATGGAAAGAGAACAGTAGAGAAGGAACCCAAGGGGAGGGAAGCGAACCTGAGAGAAGAGGTGAGTAGACAGAAAGGCTGTAGAAGCGGCTGGTAATTCTTGTGCAGTTCTTCTTCCAATGGGGGAGAAAAACCCTAGATTGATGGCATTTTATATAGGCGGAGGAAGCTTAAATGACGGTTTTGCCCAGATGGTTGATTTGTTGGGTTTGGGTGTTTTGGTCAATTGAGAAGAAGTTTTCATATAAGAAGGAGTTTATATGTGGTGTGATTGTACTCAAAGTTGATGGAAGTGTACGCTTTCTATTTGGCATTTTCAACCGTCGGATTATCTTACTTTTTCTTCTTTTAAGTTGAATGTTGACCCCATTCCTTTGGGCCTTTTGTTCTGGAATCTGGACCTTTATCATTGTTAGCGGCTATGTTTTAATTTCAGTGTTTTGTTTTACTGAATTAAGGATAAACATAATTAAAACACTTCATTTGACTAATTACTTGATGATTTTTATAATAGTATTTTGAAAAAAAGTAAAATTGGATTATTTTTACGGAAAATATAATTATTAATGTTTTATGAGATGAATAAAGTAGAATAGGATTTTGAGAATATTGGAATAAATGCATTTTTAGGTTTTTTAGGACATAATAGTAGAATAGAATAAAAATATAATATTGAACCAATGGAAGCCCAAAAAACTATTAAATTTTTTTTTTAATACAAATTATTAAAAATACTTTAAAATTAAAGTCCATTTATATATAATGTACTATTATGATTATAAGGGGTTAATTAAACGGTTAAGTCTATTATTTGCTCTTATAAGTTATGGTCATTACGTTTTCTAGAAATAGTAGGATTTGATGGCTTGGTTTTAAAATTTAAGTACTTATGACCAGGGGTGTTCCAGCCAGCTTACAGATATCTCAATTAATTTTTTAAGACTTTCAAGTTAGCGATCGGATAAACCCTCAAGTGGTCACCCCTATTACCAATCGAAGAGAATTGAACTCAAAACATTTTGAATGTATTATCGACTTTCAAATTATAGAGTTTGACGGTCCACTAATTTTGATCTCAATTAGTGAAAGCAAATATGAATTGGAAAGATTTTTCAATTATTAAAAACATTTATTTTTCTAAAAATATTGAATTTAAAGAAAATCGATATATATGTGATAGAAAAATATTATGCTTACAACTAAGTCATACAATCAGACAAAAAACAAAAGATTGAGTAGTCATTTTACATGAATTTTATGCAACTTTTGTTTGATTGTATGACTTAATTGTAAGCAAAATATTATTGTATGAGCTATGTAATAATTATCTTTATGTAGATGTACAATAATGTTTTGCTTATAACTGAGTCATACAACTAGGTAAAAATTACATAAAATTTATGTAAAATGACTAATTTATCCTTTATTTTTTGCCTGGTTATAATGTTATATAATTTAGTTGTATAATTCAGTTGTTAGCATAACAATTAGTCGTAGATGTATAATGAATTCAAACACAAGGGAGTCATGTTAATTTTTTTTAAACTAGAGGGGTGCTTTAGTAAAACAACGTAAACATAAAAAATCCAAAATTTTCTAACCACACGGTCCACACCGCTCTCTCCCTCCCTTCTCCTCCTCCCTCTGTCCACTTCATGGAGCTCTCACTCTCACACTCATCTTCTCTAACAATTTCAGCGGTAACTGCTCCCTGCAACACTTATTCAATCCAAACTAAGATACCCGTTAACCCCAAGTGCAAATCCTTTGAGTTGCTGCTGAAATGCTCCAAGAAAGGGCCTTCACTTGGGCTGTACAGTAGCAGAATTGGCTCTAAACATGCACCAAAACGATCCCAGAGGCGTAACTCCATCTGGGTATGTTTTTTTTTTTCTTCTTATTGATGAATTAAGCTCGTGTTTTGCTTGTTTATGACTTTATGTTTGAGTTTCGGTGGTTGAAAAGAATTTTTTTCTGGTTTTGTTCTTGTTTTTGGTGTGTTCATTAACTTGCCTAGAGTGTTGGATTAATTATATTTATAAGTATTTGTTTAAGTTAGAATTGTTAATGTGTTGAAGTTCAGCTCACTGAGAGAAAATGGTTAATATAAATGAGAATGCTAATTTACTTAACTAGCTTAAGTGGGAACTCTGGATGAGTCAAAGTCTTAGATGGGACGGGCGCGTCATCCATGCACGAAAAGTCGACTAAATAATTGCCTTGGATTGTTGGATTAATTTTATTATAAGTATATGTTTGAGGTAGAATTGTTCACCTTGGTCTCTGATATTCCTTGGTCTATCTATGGCATTAATGTGAAAGTGGATGCTGCTAGGCCTCATCTGATATTGGAGCAGCTGGATCTGATCCAGTGCTGAACAAAGTGTCAGCTTTCAAAGATGCATGCTGGAGATTTCTTAGGCCCCATACTATACGTGGAACTGCTTTAGGATCAGTGTAAGTACTCAAGTTACAAATGCACTAGCAGTATTGGTAAATTAATTTTGGTTGGATGTTGCAGGATTACCTTATTTTTATGTTGACAGTGCTTTGGTAGGGAGAGCATTGATTGAAAACTCAAACCTAATTAAATGGTCACTGCTGTTGAAGGCATTCTCTGGTCTCGTGGCTCTAATTTGTGGGAATGGTTTTATAGTCGGCATCAATCAGATCTACGATGTTGGCATTGACAAGTATGTGGTGAAATATGTAAAATTCTTTGATTACTTGTAAAACTTGCATGAAACGACTTAAATGTAGACTTAAAATCAAATCTGGGTTTCTGAGCTTTTGAACTGGACTGCTCATATCTTGTGGTTAGGACTCAGCACATTGGATTCAGACGATTAGTGGTTGATATCCATCATTTAGGTCAGATGATTTATATCCATTCAGTGAAGCTAATTCTTAAAACCAACAAGTTCTAGATAAAGGTTTTCTCAATAACATCCCATGGTCTGAACATATTACATGGCCTAAGGTCTTAACTCATGGTCTGTATTTGTTTTATAATTCACTGTTTTAAAATATCATGTGGTACAGTGGTGCATTGTTTAAGTATGTTAAGTCATCAAAGTAAACTTTGAAGTTAAACTTCTTATAGAAGTATGAGTAGTTGAATCCAAGATTCTGTCTATTATGTATTTGATTATTTATGGTAAATGTGTGCAGTAAAAATATTTGTTTTCTCTATGCAGAGTAAACAAACCTTACTTACCAATAGCTGCTGGGGATCTTTCAGTGCAATCTGCATGGTCATTGGTGATATTTTTTGCTGTGACTGGTCTCTTGATTGTTGGATTAAACTTTGGCCCATTCATCACTTCCTTATACTCTCTTGGCCTTTTTCTGGGAACCATCTATTCTGTTCCTCCACTTAGAATGAAGAGATTTCCTGTGGCTGCATTTCTTATAATTGCAACGGTATGGTTTATTTTCACCTTCCTCACCTCCAAATCTCAGAAATTAATTTTATGGTAGTTTGCCTTGTCCTCCACGACCAATTGCAATTTGATGACCCACCACTTGAATGTTATTAAGTTACTGTTTTACCTAAACACCAAAGTTGATATATAAGAGTCTGACAATAATACATAAGCTCTGACTCACCCTTTCACATGCAAGGAATGTAGATTTAACACAACCGCCATCACTAACGCAGCTTATGAACATTGAAATAATGCATTGGGGGATTCAAACACAAGGCCACTTGGTTAACTTAGCTCTCATACCATATTAAGTTAACACTTGATGTAAGAGCTTAAGTCTATACAAAAGGGTCCAGCACAGTATTAGAAACCTATCAAATGTTTTGGTTTTGATTTGCATTTCCTTTGGAATGCCAGGTTGCTTCTAAAATTGAAATCAGAATCATAATTTCTGAACTGATAATAATGAAGAAAATGGGTTTTTAGTTCACATTATGAAATGATAATATGTCTAGTACAAGCCTAGAAAAAAATCTCTTAAGTGTTATAAGGACAATATAACGCCATTAAAAGCTGTGATAGATAAACTAGATGAATTGAATGTTGTATTTGTCTGTGTCTCTGACCGTCTGAAAGTTACTTTTATTTGATTAAAGAGTAGTTATCAAACAAAAAAGGTCATCATCTTATGCTACTATTATAAATATTAAGAATCACTTTAGTTTGTGTAAGAATTGTTTAGTGATCTGTATAATTTTATTGCTCTTTTACATTGATTGTTATTGTCACATGTGTCTCTAGATAGTTAGTTTGTTAGACAAGAAACTAACAAAATATAACTTCTTCAGGTACGGGGCTTTCTTCTTAATTTTGGTGTATATTACGCCACAAGAGCTGCCCTTGGACTCTCATTTGAATGGAAGTAAGTTATCATTCATTACATATTGGTTCATAATTGATTGAATTAATGGTCATAGTTAACATTTGGCTCAATTAGGGTGTCATAGGCATTGTTTTAAAACCCGGTCCAGAGGGCAACCCGTTTTGCTTCTCGGGTCACGGGTCAACCGGTTGGACCGATGACGTCAGCGACAATTTTATTTTAAAAAAATTACATATTAATCCTTCAAATTTTAATATATTATAAAAATTCCCCTAAAAAAGTTCAAATTAGTCCCTAAAATTTTTATTTATTTAAAAAAGGCCCCCAAAAATTACCAATTAATCCCTAAACTTTTGATATATCTCTAAAACAGCCCTATAAAATTACAAGTTAACCCTTATAATTTTGAAATATTACAAAATCCCCCTAAGACCTGAACCGGACTGGAGAAGCTGCCGGGTCCCGGTCCGACCGGCTGGTCTGGTCCGGTTTTTAAAACAGAGGTCATAGGTACCTGCTAGCATGCTGATTTTTCATAGTGACTATGATGGAAAAATAATCCACCAGACTTAAAATAATTAGTGTGGTACCCCCATAATTCCACTCCATCCACTTAAGCTGGTAGCCTGAGCCATGATTTAGAGTTTGACTTTGTTTACCTTGAAACCTTTCTGATCCCCACAAATTGATACCACTGGCTAGAGGTCTTAGAGTATATCCTTCCATTTACATGAGCAGGCTATATTTAACTTTTTATTGTGGAATATGTCTATACTTGTTCGAACTGTTAACAAGAATTGTAATGTTTTCTCTTCAATTTCTACCTGCAGTGCACCTGTGGCTTTTATTACAACATTTGTGACATTGTTCGCATTGGTCATTGCCGTTACAAAAGATCTTCCAGATGTAGAGGGAGATCGCAAGTGAGTTGCAGGCCTAATTATGTCAATGTATTTGATTTTATTCTACTTTTGAAGCTAGCAGATATCTTGTTTAGGTTTACCTTCCTGTGTTTTATGCATTAGATTCCCCTTGAATGCTTAAAGCACCAACTTTGAATGATATATGAGATTCCAGTTTATAGCAATTTATCTTGATATTCCCTCAATAAGCCTTCAAATTCCTAATTTTGTTATCCATCTCTTGAATGTTTTGAACTAACCCTGTCCCCATTTTTTTTAGATTTGAGATACTTCTTATTTTTTCATATTTGTTTACAGATTTCAAATATCAACTTTAGCAACAAAGCTTGGAGTTAGAAACATTGCATTCCTTGGTTCTGGACTTCTGCTGGTAAATTATATTGCTGCTATATTGGCAGCAATTTACACGCCTCAGGTGAAAGTTCTGCTCCTTTGAAGTTAGTCTTATTAAGTTATAAATGGTTTATGCATTGTTGGTACTTGATTTTAAGCTCATTTCCATAACTCATGGAATCAGTTGAATGTTTGTAGTTCTCAACATTGATCTTTTTTGTATACATAGTTTCTGCAAATTTTGTGTTGATCTTATGCAAATCTTATGGAATCAGCAGAGTGTTAAGTGTATTTCCAGACATTTTTTCTTCTATGGAGATTAGTTCTATAACTAAGTATACTTTTACTTGTTTTCAGGCTTTCAGGCGTAACTTAATGATACCTGCACATTTAATCTTGGCATCATGCTTGATTTTCCAGGTGTGTCTCTAATTAACACCATGATCAGGTCTATATTTTATTTCTTTTGAAAGTCTTGCACAGATTACTCTCCATTTGATTCGCCTTTTTTTTTTTTTTGGGAGGGGAGGGGTAGAGGATGTATGTTAGGATAAATTCTTTTTCCTTGATATGCTTCTTGTTTTGTGTTTGTCAGTGTTTAAATAATAGTTGCTCGACATGGTTTTCTATACTATTTAACAGATGTTATTTTGTTCATATCCTAGAACTTTTCCCTTTCTTTCAGTTAGATTATGGCAAGTTAGATTTGTATTTGGATTCTGATAAAACCCCAAGATTAACAAACAACAAGCAACCAATAAATCAGACAATGCACCAATTCTCAAGTGTTTTCACAAGATAGATTTGGATGGATTTAATCAGATTGATATTAAGAACTAAAAATGGTAAATAACAGAGCAATATTCCAGGAAATGAAATGAAAGAAAATAACAGCAGAGAAGTCCCAGCAGTTCGAGGAGCTGGGGACCTCCTTGATTCACACTTTACAAATCCTGACTTTTCAACCAAAGGCTCTTCCTTTTATACATGAATCAGCTAACAATTTTTATTCCATTCTAACTAATTGGTTCACACGTCACATGCCTCCAGCTTCTCTCCACTCAAGCAGGTTTCTTCAATTCTGTTAGCCTCTCTCCACTAACGCATGCTTCTCCAATTCCAACCAAATCTGTAAGTGGCTTTTTACCCTTGTGCTCTCTGTGCTGGTAAACCTTCTTGATGGGTGGTCTATCAATACCCCCCACCTTGAAGACCCACCTTGTCCTCAAGGTGAAAGTGAGGAAATTGAAGAGTGATGGTGTCGGCCAACTCCCAGGTTGCTTCAAATGGGGCTAAATCCTTCCACTTAATAAGGACTTCCTGAGAGCCATTCACTAGTGTGCGGACGGCCAGGACAGATTCCGAATGAACTTGCAGCTCCATGTCCTCCGTGAGGCAGGGTGGTAGAGGTTGGATAGGAACCGAGTTGTGCAGACTGCTCTTGAGCTGAGGTACGTGAAAAACGGGATGAATTTTGGCTGTTGAAGGCAGCTCCAGCTTATATGCAACCTATCCAATTTTTTCCAAAATGGGAAATGGTCCATAAAAACGAGGACTCAACTTTTCATTGAGTTTAGAAGTCAGGGACTTGAAGCGGCAAGGTTGAAGCTTCAAAAACACTTGGTCTCCTGGCTGAAAGTTAACATCCCGACGATGGGCATCTGCCTGTGATTTCATATGGTTCTGGGCATTACTCAGGTTATTTTTCAGCGTGTCCAATATGGCGTTACGATCAGCCATCTGCTGATTGACTTCTTCAACCAGTGAAGGGTAGTCGGTGAAGCGGAGAAGAGTGGGCGGATCGCGGCCATAGAGTGCTTTGAAAGGTGTCATCTTGGTTGCACTATGAAAAGTAGAATTATACCAAAATTCGGCCCATGCTACCCACCGTGGCCATTGTTTAGGCTGGTTGCTGCAAAAACAACGAAGATAGGCTTCTAAACAACGGTTAACTACCTCCATTTGGCCGTCGGTTTGAGGATGGTACGCAGCATTGAATTTCAGCTTGGTACCTCCGGCCTTAAACAATTCTTGCCAAAATTGACTGACAAACACTTGGTCTCTGTCGGATACAATTGAGTTTGGAAACCCATGCAGTCGGACAACTTTCGAAACAAACAAATCAGCCACTTCCTTGGCCCGAATATGGGTGACATAAGGGAAGGAAGTGACCATATTTAGTTAATCGATCCACCACTACCAATATCGTGTCATATCCTTTGGCTTTGGACAACCCCCTGATAAAATCCATACTAATGTCTTCGAATACCTAGGTGGGAATGGGTAAAGGTTGGAGAAGACCCGTAGGCTTAAGAGCTGAATGTTTATTCAGTTGACAGGTGGAACACTGTTGAACAAAAGTCTGAACATCTCTTTTAATACCCTCCCAAAAAACCAAATTCGTCACTCATTTGTAAGTTCTAAAAAATCCGGAATGGCCGTCGGCCGGACTGTTGTGGAATTCCTCCAACAACCGCGGAATAAATTTAGAAGATTTGGGAACCACCAACCTGTTTTTGTAAAGCGATATTGCGGCATGATCGTAATTTGGGTGACTCTGGGGATCAAAAAGCAAATCTTGGATGACAATTCGAAGCTTCGCATCTTGTTGTGCTTCAGTCGTCAGATCATCGAATTCTGAGAAGGTAACTATCGAGACAGCAGTGAATTCCATGTCTTCTCTGCGGGAGAGGGCATCAACCACGTGGTTTGAACTACCTGGTTGATACGCTATCTCAAACGTGTAACCGAGAATCTTAGAAATCCATTTTTGCTATTCAGGTGTTTTCACCCTCTAATCGGTCAAGAACTGCAAACTGCGCTGGCTGTTTTGGTAGTAAACTTTTGTCTGCTAAGGTAATGACTCCATTTTTAAACTACAAACACT
>CM047744.1:19852562-19891431 GCA_026225825.1 Pistacia integerrima
AAACTACAAACACTATGGCCATTAACTCTCTTTCATATACTGATTTTTGCTTTGACTGATGGGAAAATGCTTTCTTGATGAATGCTATGGGACGTTGGTTCGAGTAAGACAGCTCCCAATCCTTGGCCCAATGCGTCGGTGTGGACTTCAAAAGGGATACTGAAATCAAGTACAACCAGCACAGGAACGGATGAGATGGTTTTTTTAAGGTTATCAAAGGCTTGTTGGGCCTGTTCATTCCACCCTCGGCGTCTTTCTGAAGTAGTTTAGTCAATGGCCGAGCTATCGACCCATAATCTTTCACGAATCTACGGTAATACCCTGTTAATCCCAAGAATCCCCGCAACCCTTTGATAGTCTGTGGATCAGGCCAAGATAGCATTGATTCCACTTTGGTTGGGTCTGCCTCCACCCCATTCACAGAAATCAAATATCCCACATATTCTAACTTCAACTGACCAAATATACATTTTTTTCGGTTGACAACAGCTCATTGTCGGCCAAGATTTGGAAGGTGTATTGCAAGTGAGTGAGGTGGGCTTCTAGGTCGGGGCTGTAGACTAGGATGTCGTCAAAAAATACCAGTACAAACTTCCTTAAAATTGGTCTAAAAATGGTCAACCCAAACGACATGACCAAGAATTCGTAATGCCCCTCGTGAGTTCGGAAAGCTGTTTTCGGCACATCCTCAGGCCTAACTCTGATCTGATGATATCCGAATTTCAAATCCAACTTAGGAAAAACTATCCCTCCAGCCAACTCATCTAACAACTCATCAATTGAAGGTATGGGAAATTTGTCGGGTATGGTTATGTTGTTAAGGGTGCGGTAGTCAACACAAAATCGCCAGCTTCCATCTTTCTTTTTAACCAATAGCACCGAGCTTGCAAAAGGAACTAGTACTCGGTTGGATTATTCCGGATACCAAGATTTCACCCTCCAGCCTTCCTATCTCATTCTTTTGAGTGTAGAAATATTTGTAGGGGCGTAGATTAGGGGTTTGGAGGATTGTTGGAGGGTTATGGCATGGCGCCTTGGTCTCCCTGGTGGAAGACAATTTGGGCCCTGTTGGTCAAATAGTTGGTGGAATTCTTTAAGTAATGTAGCAACTTCCGGCTCCATGGGTTCACTTTGCTCTTCGACTTTCCTCTCAATAGAACAAAACTCTACTACATACCCTGCACCTTCACTCTATAGTGTCTTGAGCATGGCTTTTAGAGAGACTATAGCCTTAACTAACGAAGGATCACCCTGCAACACAATTCTCTTCCCGTTACTATCGAACGCCATGGTTAAATTTTTCCAGTTAGAGCACACATCTCCCAACGTGCTCAACCAAGATATCCCTAACACCACATCAGCTCCACCTAAATCAAAGGGGAAAAAATCTTGTGTCAACTCCACCTCTTGGATCCTCATACTCACATTTCTGCAAATTCCTTCTCCCCTGACGGTAAAACCATTTCCTATCATTACTCCGAATTGTTTCCCCTTCTCCAAGTTCAAGCCTAGCTTCTGTACCAACTCCTTTGAGATGAAGTTGTAGGGATGCCCCACTATCAACCAACACAATCACTGTCTCATCTCCAATCATTTCCCGGATCTTCAAAGTTTTATCCATCGTCATACCCACAATCGAGTTCATAGACAAAGCCAATGGATTACCTGTTGGCTTGGTGTCATCGTCGTTGTCAGAGCTGGGTTCTTCCTTTTCCAGCGAGTCTTCATCGGTTACTATAAGGATCTGCAGCAATCTCGCCTTCCAACGGTGCGTGGGATTGTATTTTTCGTCACATTTGAAACACAGTCCCCGCTTCCTCTTGGTCTGAAATCTCGACGTCACTCAATCGTCGGAAGCCTTCGCCGCGAAATCCCTGCATGGGTGTGTCAGCTGGCCTTTGTCGTTCATTTCCTTTGTTTGAACTCAGACCTGGAACGCATGAAAAGGTGTTGGGAGACCACGCATTTGTGCGCCAGTTTTCTGGAGGGTGTGACCTGCTGGTATGGCTCCATTTTAGGTGGTTGGGTCTTAAAGGGTTTGGGCCTATGTTTTTCCAAAACCCAGTTTTTGTCCTCAACTCTGTGGACCTGCTCAATAAGTGAAAAGAGTGTATTTGGGTGGGCCAAACGCAGTTCAGCCCGAATTTCTTCTTTGAGTCCATTTAAAAAAATTCCCATTAGCAAATCTTCTCCTACCTCACGCAAGGGAGTTGAATGTTCTTCAAAATTTTCTCTGAATTCTGTTACTGTTCCAGTTTGTTTTAAGGCTACTAGTGCCTCATATGCTAATCCTTTGAAACATGGACGAAATCTCGCAACCACGGTAGTTTTAAAAGCTTCCCATGAACTGATTGGTGCCCTTGATTCGACCCATTGATACCAATTCAGTGCCCGTCCCTTCCATGCAAACTGCAACTGCCTCTACTGTTTCTCCCTTTGTGTAACGATTGACTGAGAAATAGCGATCTGCTCTGAAAGTCCATCCGTAGGGATCTTCTCCATTAAATATTGGTAATTCTAATTTTTTTCCCTTCTTTTCCTCCTTAAGGCTCTCGGTTTCCTTACTCTGACTCATTCCACCATTGTCGTTACTGTTGGAGTTTTCCCCCAGCTTTGACTTGCCCCGATCTCTACTATTTTGTGCTTCCTTCTCCTCTTTCAGTCTCATCCATTCTCTCATTTCCAGGATATACCCTTTGATGCTACCTAACTCCTCCTTTCATCCCTCCTAGCTCCTTCTCCATGTTACCCATTTCTTTTTCTAATCCCTCAACCTTCTGCTCCATTCTCGATTTAGGCATTACCCACACTAAGCTCTAATACCTGTTGATAAAACCCCAGGATTAACAAACAACAAGCAACCAATAAATCAGACAATGCACCAATTCTCAAGTGTTTTTACAAGACAGATTTGGATGGATTTAATCAGATTGATATTAAGAACTGAAAATGGTAAATAACAGAGCAATATTCCAGGAAATGAAATGAAAGAAAATAACAGCAGATAAGTCCCAGTAGTTCGAGGAGCTGGGGACCTCCCTGATTCACACTTTACAAATCCTGACTTTTCAACCAAAGGCTCTCCCTTTTATACATGAATCAGCTAACAACTTTTATTCCCTTCTAACTAATTGGTTCACACGTCACATGCCTCCAGCTTCTCTCCACTCAAGCAGGTTTCTTCAATTCTGTTAGCCTCTCTCCACTAACGCATGCTTCTCCAATTCCAACCAAATCTGTTAGTGGCTTTTTACCCTTGTGCCTTCTGTGCTGGTAAACCTTCTTGATGGGTGGTCTATCAGATTCACATGACAAATCTGTGTTTATATATTTATTAGAGTTTAAATGTGATTGTTCGACTTTTTTCTGTACACTTAAAACTTTTGGAGTTACTGGTTACTACAAATTATTCTTGATCTGAAATTAATTTCAATAATTGAATTTCTGTAATATGTGGTTATCATTAATGATCTGTGTCTTATCTTACATACAATTTCATCTGGAATACAATTTCAGGCGTGGGTGTTAGAACGAGCAAATTATACCAAGGTAATCCTAGCTTTGGTGTTGCTTTATATGATCATAGTAATATTTTGTGTTGAGTGGTGATATTTGCCCCTCAACCCCACCGAGGACTTGAAGAAGTCTCGTTTATCATTTGAAATCAGTTGAATATTTTTGAAAAATACAAAATTGACATCACAAATTTTTTGTGTTGGATAATTACAAACCCTTCTTTGAAGTCAATTAATAGTTAGAGAGAAAGTCCACAAAACCGATACATTAGATGACGAAGAGATAAAACAAATGAAAAAAATTGAGAATACAGGTTGAATCCCCAGAAAGGTTCAAAAGACAACCCGCAAAAACAGAACTAAGAGAGAGAAAAACAAGGGTTTGAAACAAAAAAAATTATTGTTATACCAAGTTGAAATATAAAAGAACAGATACAAGGCAGAAGGAAAAAAGAATGGAATAGAAAAAGAAAGAATGGAGAAAAGAATTGGAGATAAATCAGCCATACGATGCATTTGGCCGTCATACCCTATGGTTATGTATTAGTAGATAGATCTTGCAGAACTAAAGTGAGGCTCATATGATACTGTCCTAAGCTGCACATTGCCCTTCTTGCTTATCTGATTATATGTTTATCTTCTTTTGCAGGAAGCAATCTCGGGGTTCTACCAGTTTATATGGAATCTCTTCTATGCTGAGTATGCTATATTTCCTTTCATCTAAAATACTAGTCTGCACCTTTTTTGGTGTGCCCTTTCTATTTTTCATTTTTAGTTTCCCACAGAGAGAGATAGTAGTTTGTTACATAAATTGCTGCATAATTTTGCAATGTAGCTAACTTTGTTGTATGTACAATTTTGTATATCTTGCTAGGCAAAGAACTAAGAACGGTATTTTGATTCATGAAAGTAATGGAATAATATGGAAATTTTCTATCCAGTGACTTGCAGCCTTGCTGATTTGCTTGTTGGTAGACATACAAACTTGAATTCTGGTGTCTTCATAATTCAGCATGGTCTTCATTCGCAGAACTAATCAACCCTAGTTGCTAACTACTTACACACACAGTAGAATATACATTGGTTCAGATGAGTGAAGTTAGTAGGGTATTACATAGTGTTAATAACTCTTGTTTGGTCCTCGGGTCTAGATGTTCTTGTGTTATGTCATAGAGTGGATAACTACAATGTTTCAGAATCTTAGATGTTTCAAAAGCTAGTGGATCAGTTCTGTGCTCAATAATTCAACTATATGCTGTGTCTTAATGAAATAGGGGATCCTTTTGGGTTTTATAGTTGAACATGCAGTATAGGTCAAATTGAGGAATGCTAACACATTTTGAAACTTCAAATCTCTTAATACTTGAAACTTTAGAAATTGGTATCCAAGATTGAGTTCAGACTGAGACATGTTGGTTCTAAAACATTCAACTTACATTTATTACTTATCAAGTTACAAATGAATTTTACTTTGTAATTGTATCTAGATTTTCAAGTCCCTGTTTCTTTCTTTCTTTGTATATTAAGATTAATTTAGGATCATATAGAACTGAAGAAATGAAAGGGTACTCATCTTTCTATATTGAATGGCAACAAATTCTCATTTTCACTTTGTGTCTACTAAAAGAAATGTGTAACAGATTGGTATAGAAAGAACATAAATTAACTTCTATTTCATCTTCTCTACCGCCAAGACCAGTCAATAGATATACTTTTGTCTAAATATAGTCTATTCCTTGCCTGGTTGGGATGATTCGCCTTGCTCTGGAGCAAGGGGACTTCTACCTAGTGGATTTGAAAATGCACCTCTTACACCTCTTGCTCTTGGAGACAAGTTTTCTTGCTCGAGAACCCGGCATTGAAGTTCAAAAGGGTAATCCCTCATGCAACCAATCCGGGGCCCAGCTCCTGTGCTCCATCTAGAGGATAATTGCTGAGCTAACTGGTAAGATCTCATTCCTTTATGTGAATCTATCCTCATTATGATTTTCTCTTTTGGGATGTGCTTTTCATTTTCATCATCACTATCATCATCCTCATCAAACAAATTCTTTTTAGGAACCATGAATTCTTCGTCTGACAAAAATGATTCTTCTGCTGTTTCATAACCATCTTCTGAAGGAGATTCTGGAATTTCAGAATGACAATTTTGAGGAAGCACATCTTTCTTAAAAATATCATACACATCACCTATTGTGGGTACTTCAACTCTTGTAACTTTCGAGCCAAATCGTCGAGACAATTTTGATTTTAGTTTACCCGAACTTTCTGCAGCCTTAGAGTCCTCTTCTCGCGAATCAATATCCTCTTGGGCTGAAGTTTTAGCTTCTGTTGCTTCAGTGTACTTATAGATTTCTGCTTCCAATGAAGTGCTATGCAGGCTCTTGCTCTTCTTGATATTGCCTTCTTCTTCCTCCTCAACTGGCGTTTTCTAAACAGAACATATCCCCAAAAAAAAAAATTGTCAATACATCAAAGATTAGCCTCTCTTAGTTTAACATACAGAAAAATCTGGTATGATACGATAACATATCCAAAAAAAGAAAAAAAAGAAAAAAAAGGGTATAAATCTAAGTTTTTGCCTTCCAAAAGTCTCCTGCTACACAAATTTTGGGTTATATCAGATGTTAACTTCATCAGTGCTCTTTTTACCTGCAGATTTTCCGTATCCACGCCATACTCGTGGAGGAACGACATGAACGCCTGGAAATTTTCTTCTGTTGGAAGGTAGTGTCCACTGTGAGGCCAAACTGACTGTAAGGTTGAATAAACCATGTCAGCACACAAAACCCACTTGAGGTAAAAGAATCTAATTCCTCGGAAACACATAGCAATGGTTTCTTATTTACCTTCAGAATACCATTTTCGACAACCAATCTTCCAGCTGATAATGTCGCGCCACCAGCCAGAAAACTCGAATGCTGAAATGTGCCCTTGCTCTTCTGCCCAACATACAAGCTCTTGGATGCACTGAGAACAAAGATCCATTTGGCATCTTTAGGTCCTCCAGTGGTATCAAGAAGTTTCCCACTCGTCTTGTAAACGAATTGTGCACCCTCTATCACTACTTCATACTCAGTCCTTTCTGTCTGCAAGTTGAAAATTTTGTTGTTTAGCAAACTCCATTTTAGGGTTTTAAAATTTTAAAAACTACAGACATCCGCGGAAGAGAGGAACAGATGGAGAGATTAGGCGACTAACCGGACCAAGATACTTAATGCATTGCTGTTGAAGCTTTGATCGGGGACACCTCTCAAGGAGATTAACTTCTCTTCCTTCGCCTATATCAAGCCTGCAAAATGTTTAGGTTCTCAGTTGTGAAGTTGAGAAGTTTTTCAATTCATTTTGTTGTGGTTCCAAGTATCCTTACCAGTAAAAGAAGGGCTGCTTGCTCTGACAATGCAGCCATGTTCGATAATAAAACTGAAGATTATGGCCATAGCGATGGCGAGGATCAATCTGCCAACAAAACAAACAATGAATAAGAATAACACCCCTTATCTCAATCGATGTATCATATTAAGTCATATAATTTCCTAGAAGAATGGACTCACTGCTTCGAGCCAATGCTGTAAAGCGAGCTTTCGAGCCTTTTCATCCTTGGACAAACCTTTTCCAACCTGGAAACAAACAATTGGAACATTACCAATTAGAAATTGTAGCAAAAATGTTTAATAAATTAACAAGCATCTCCTTGTTGAACATATTTATGTAACTTGGGGTGTTTAAAATTGATTAACCGGTTTTATGAATCGAACGTTTTTCGGTTCAGGAATTTTTCAGAATTGAAACCAAACTGGTTAATCGGTTAGTAAAAACCTGTTAACCGGTTTTGAAACGGTCTCAATTTAATATTTTTATGATAAATCGGTTTTGGTTAACTGGTTTCATATTCTCATAAATTGGTGATCGAACTGAAAAATCGGTTTCTCTATTTTTTTGAACCAAAACCGAACCGGTTCTTTTTGAACACCCCTTACCTTGGCAGCCCTGGTTCTTGCTCTTGACCAACGAGAAATGGCAGTTTCATGCTTTCCAATCTCAAAGAATGATACCCGGTTGAGTTCAGCAAAATCTAACACCTTCCACCTATGAAAATTTCATTACAAGAATCTGATTATTCGACTGTACTTTTACCTTTATACCCTTTTTATAAAAAGAATGCAAAATATATTTTTAGTGCAACATACCATCTTTGCTCAGCAAGAACAGCACAATCTGCAAGCTTTCTCCTGGTTCTGAAACTCTTGTACACTTTCTGCAACCTCAATGCAGCTTGATATCTCCGATTACCCGCCATTTTCGACACACCCGCCGGCTGCAATTTCCTCCCGCGAACACCATTCAATCTCGGATTTTGATCACCACCATCACCATCACCGTATCCATAACCATAAGCATCATGATCTCCAACATCCTCAAAATCTTTGTTCTTGAAACCCATGGCCGTGCCAAAAACCTGGTTCTCCATTTCTGCAGGTGCAGGAGGATTTTTAAACGATAACGTGTTGTCTAATTTCCTCCCTTCGAAGCTAAGTGATCTTTCCATTATTATCTTCCCGGTACTGTTTGATTTTCTTACCGTTGGCTCAGCCTCGCGGCCGTTGAAACTCACTGAGCGAAAGAATGGAGCCTTCAATTCCCCACCACCACCGCCCTGTGACACTAAATGATCTCACGAGAACTGCCCCAAAACGGCTGTCTAAATCGTCAAAATTGTCAATTGGGTATGAAGGTGATACCCCCATTTGGCCTTCGAAGAAATGCCAAGATCTCAACTAACAAGATCTCTTTCAACCTGTGAAAAAAAAGCAAATTAATTCAGAAAATTTCAAGAAACTTGAAGTAAAAACAAAAACTTCAACCCAAAAGTTGAAAATATTTGAACTCAAAAGCCTGAAAACGATTGCTTTTCTGAACATTTCCATTTCCTTTTTTTCTTGGTTTTCTTCAAAAGGATTCAAGAAAATGGCTTTAAAATAAGAAGATATTCATGGTTGAACCAACATATAAACCATTTCCAAGATTTCTTAGTTTTCTTCCATAAACATTCAAGAAAATAGCTTTTAAAAAAAAGAAAAGTTAAACCAAAATGTATGAAACTTTCCTGGAAAAGAGATTACCATCTCAAAAATGTTCAAAATATTTGGGTTCATTTAATGGATGAAAAAGCTCCAAATTGATTGCGTTTCTGAACATTTCCATTTCCATTTCTTATTTTTCTCATAAAAATAGCTTAAAATGAAAAGTTAGAACCAAAATTACAATAAATTTTCCAAGAAAAGAAACAACCCATTTGTCAAATCTAATGTATCCAACTTACACCATTTCATGCAAACTTAAATACATTTATATATTTAAATCAACCAACAAAACCACAAACAAAACCAATCAACTTGATGATTGTAGAAAAAACAAACAAAAGAATAAAAGAAGAATCGAACTCAAAAGAACTTCACCTTAACGTGGGGGAAATGGAACCAAAGAATCACACCAAACAATAAGAGGAAGAGAGAAGAAGAAGAAGTCAAAAGAGAAAAATGAGGCAGAGACGAAGAATGAAGGAGATATAAGAAGAATACAAAGAGGTCTTTAAAGCATGGATTTGAGCTCTAGTATTCGATTGGGTGATTGCTATACTTGCAAGAGCCAATGGTTGTATATTTATAGAGAAGATGATGACACCCAACAACAGAAGAAGTAGGAGAGTTTTAAGTTTGAACTCAACAGGTGGCATTGTCTATATGATATAATTAGAAATTCATTTCTATTCACCCAATATATATATATTTTTTTTTTTTTTTTTTTTTTTAATAATCAAATTTTTACTCCATTTATTTAGTCGGTTTGGTACGGCATATATGTAATTAAATTTGAGGGTATAAAAGGAGGAAAAAATTTAGGTGAGTTAGGTTTACCACCTTATTTGTATATATATCTAGTAAAATTTTGTCATGTATGAATTTGACAATATTTTTCGTATCCATAAATTTTGAGAATACGAACGAGAGAGAGGGTAAAGGAGTACCCACAAAAACTCGATCTTGGCATGATCCCAATATTGATTAATAACTAATATTTATTAGATATCATTTAATTTAATATATTCTTTTTTCATTTACAAACAAACATATGTATAAAGTTTTATAGTTAGTTATATGAATGACGTAATATAGTCTATTCATTTTTTTATATATATAAATTTAACAACTTTTGTCAAAAAATTTTAGTTAGATAAATGTCAATTGATTTTCTGATTAATTAACCATAAAAGAATCTACATATTTAAAGAATTCAGAAAAAAAAAAAATGAAAGTAATTTTCTATTTTTAAACTTAAAATAATATATTGAAATTGCTTATTGGGTAAAACTTTACATTTTGATTTTTTTTATGTGAATATATAAATAATGTTTGTAAATAAAATTTAATTGAGAATATTATTAGCAATTATTTTATAAATGATTTTGTTACCATAAAATCTTTTATAATAAACTAATATTGATATTAAACAAAATGTAAATCTATAATTTTTTTAGTAAAAATTGTAACATAAATGTGAAATTAATATATGAATATTTAGGCTAATAGTATGAAAGTTAAAAATTAATATCATAAGAAGATAGAATTAGCATTAAGCCATTCATTATAATTAATTAATTTAATTTAATTTATTTCTTAAAATATATATACATATTTATTTATTATTATTAAACACCACACTAGATATTATATCCAAAGTGATTATTTTTTAGAATTATTCTTTTTCTTTTTCTTTTTATTAATTATCAATAATTAATTTATTTCACTAATTATTTATATATATTAATTAAATATTTGTAATAATATATTTTATTAATTAACTACTAATAATAAACATTTATTAAATCAAATTAAACATTACATCCAAGAATTTTGCAAAAAAGAACCCAACAACAAGATCAAGGATCTCAAAATACCCATAGTTCTTTTCCAATATTTTGATGATCTTATAGGATTCGAAATTAATATATCAAAATACAAAATTGTTATTATAGTTTATGTTATATTTTCTTTTAATTTAAGTGTTTCTGAATTATAATTGATTTATTTTGTTTTATTGAAGTTTAATATTTGTATTGTAATGAAATTTTATATTAATTTTTGAATTATATAATTATTATAAATAATAATAAAATTAACATAAATTACAAATTAAAAAAACATAAAAAAATAAGTAAATAAAAGAAAAAAAATGTTTTTGGTGTAGGTGAATAGTATCAATCAAATTTGTTCACACTAATTTGGTGCGACTTTTGATGTTTGGTGGAGTAAAATTTGGACACCTATTTTGGTGTTTTACATCAATTTAATATCCCATTAAAAAGAGGAATTAAAAAAAAGAAAAAAGCCAAAACTTTTTTGAACTTACTACCAAATGCTTGACAAAATGTGAAAATTGAAAATTAATGATGGATCATTAACCTATTATTACGTGAAAACGATATTATCAAAGAAATTATTTATTTTTTATAAATATAAATAAATAATCTAATCAAGATATTTTGATATTAATTTATATAATTATATTAAATATTATATTATATAATATTAAATAAAAATATTATTGGAAAGTACAAATGAAAAATAAAAAATAAAAAAAGCTCAAAAAGATGTCGGAAAAGATAACAGTCTTGCAGTGCAAATCTAGTCAACCTTCACCGCCACTGTTCGGTGCTTGTAAGTTGTACCCAAAGGTACAACCTGCAACAAAAAAACCTAGGTTGTACTTAGAAGGAATATCATCCCAATCGCTTTCTCAACCACGTTAAACCACGCTCCACGTGAAGCATCGACATGGCGGAATTAAATTATTATCACGCGCGTCAAGTGACAATGGGACTTGTGTTTGTAGAAGTCAAGTGCACAGTTTCTCATGACGACAAAACCAGCTGTCGCCTCCGCTTCCCCATGCATACAGGTTGTAGGTCAACCGTACGGAAATTTTTTAACACAAGAAACACGTGGCAGACCAGGATTCGCATGCGCGATAAAGTGTAGAATTAGAAATTTGAGGATAGTGAAATTAAATTCCACTCGGTTTTGTGTTGACTTTTTGACTGAATTGGTCCTCACTCCTCTTCACCTAAACACACGACGAAAAAGAAATAAAATGATATATTTTGGCCAATGTTTTAAAACCCAACTCTGGGGATGATCCAGTCACCTCTTCACCTAAACACACGACGAAAATGAAATAAATTGATATATTTTGACCAATGTTTTAAAACCCAACCCTGGGATGGGACTAAGTCGATCGAGTTCGGTAATTAAACTTAGCTAAACTTTAGCCAAGCTTTAACAGTTTAAAATCTAGTAAACACACTCATGATAAATATCATCAGACCCTATAAGTTTGAAATCTAATAAATATAGTCCCTAGCTAAATGCAAATTGGCGATCGACTGGGAGAGAAGCAACGACACACTAGGGAGGGTAGATTAGGTGATGGAGAGGACGAATCAGCGGCTAGCTGGCAAGTTAAGGCATCGCTAGAAAATGGCAAATCGATGGTGGAAGTCAAATGGTTGTAGTGGACTTTTTTTGGCAAGATGATGGTGGATCTTCGTGAACTACAAGGGAGCTTGGGAGAAGGTAGATCGGTGGCTAAGGAGGCCGATTCGATGCCAGAAGAAGGCCGATTGACGCTCGGGAAACGGAAGAAAAAGTTGATGGATGACGAAACATCGTGTTGCGGCGGGAGATATTAAGCATCACGGCCCCAAGAAAGTCAGAAGGTGGTTTTCGATGGCAAGGGAAGGTGGAAGGGCGTTGGAAAAGGGAGGTCATCGCGGTTTGCATTTGGCTAAAGAGGGTGTGTTTCTGGATCTCAAACCTTTAGGGACTGATGCATATTAATCAGGGGTGTGCCTTAATAGATTTGAAACATGAAACCAAGTTGAAAGGGTAACCCAACCCGGAGAAGGCCCCGAGTCTCGGTCCAACCGATTAAACCGGCGGGGTCGGTCTTGGTTTTAAAACAATGATTTTGATGTGGAATCGACTATTCATTTTGGGTTGTTTCAACTTTCATGTGTTTTCTTAAGGACCAAAATTGTCTTTTTTTTTTGTCTTTTTATTCATAATATGTAAAAAAAATAAATATTGGGTGTGACCATATTAGCACTAATGGCACCTAGATCCCATTAGAACTTCTTAAATTAAGCATGCTTAGACAAGAACAGTATTAGGATGGGTGAACATCTTGGGAAGTCCTTGTGTTGCATTCCTCCTTTTTATCTTCGCTTTTCCCTTTTAAACCACCACTAAGGTGGCCTAGTAGTCAATTAGGACTCTTAGTGTATTATTCAAGAGGGTTCCGATTGTCAAGGACTCTTGGGTGTATTACTCAAGAAGTCTCAACTGTCAATTTCAAGGCCTCCCCGAGTGATTAATTGAGATACACGTAAGCGCCCGGATACCCCCAGTCATCAAAATAAAAAATAAATAAATAAAAATAAGCAAATATTTTGTTTCTCAATATTCTTAATATGTGTTATAAACCAAAATAACTTATAAAACAATGCTAACTTTTGTTACATACGTGATAATCGTTTCTCTTTTTATAATATTTTATTTACTTTAAGAATAATTTATGTTCTTATATTTGTTAAATAAGATTTTATTGTTATTTTTGTAATGTCTAATATTATATTGTATGATGTTTTAAAGATTACATTAAATAGTAAAATATGGCATCAGTAGCCATTATCTTAGGTGTTATAAATCTATTATTTAATCATAGTTGCACACAATGACAGAGCTTATAATAATATCACTTTAAATATAACAACATTAATGTTGTTAAAGAAATGATGGCAAAAATCCAAAACAGATCTACGCAGACGGGAAGGTTCCACCAGAGAACTTGTTAAAATCAATTAATTTTCAAAAATCTTTCTCCAAAATTTATAAAATTTATTAATTAATAATATTTTCGAAAATTTGTGGATTTGTTTGAAATAAAAATTTCTCATTTTTTAAAACAAGTGGTAAAACAGGTTTTACTAAACATATATATATATATAATTTGCTAAATTAATGAATTGTATTTTAATCTTTAAAAAATTATTCGTGAATTACAAGTCAAGTAAACCCATAAACACGAAGGAAATTAAGTGATATTTTATTGGTTTAATTATATAACATAATTATCCAAAGGCAGCTGGAAAGCACCAAAAAAGGAAACAGGAGAGTTTGGATTAGATTAAGAAACAGAGTATAAGGAAATAAGCAGTTAGATGATTGAAACTTTTCATAATTTTGATAGAATCCAGAAAACCTCTGACCAAATATTTTGATATCATCACTTTTTGGTCCAACGCGCTTCACTGAACCACCGACACTTAAAATTAACTCCTTCTAGATACTATTAGTTTAGGAATTTACTGTTTCATCCCTGTGAAAATTACCACCGACCCTTCAAAATAGTTAGTTGGGGTTATTTGTCTATTCATGGGATATGAACATTTTAGTCAAATCATAAGATTTTTTTAATAAAAAGTCTATAATACCCCAGTTGTCTTAAACAATGTTATTAGAAATAAATAAAATATTAGAGAAAAAAAAAAAAGTTAAAAAAGTACTATACACCTAAATGGAAAAAAAATAAATTTATAAGAGTAATGGTTATATATATAAGAACATGTAAATAAGACAACAAGGGTAATTTAGACTGTTTGTTGAAAAGTTTCACCTGATTAGACTAAATTGTTCATATTCCTATAGTATTAGAGGTAAGTACAATATACCTCAAACCTTAAGGATGAAAGTGTAAAATAACCCAGTTAGTTGAGCATGAGTTGATAAAAGTTATGTTTATGGGAGTAGTACTACCTTATCAACAAGGTAATGCTATGTGTATTCACGATTGTACTAATTATCTTACTAACCTTTGTTAAAATTACATATGGTACCCGAACTATGCTTGAAGTTAGTACGATTATTAAAATTTGTTAGTACACAAAGTATTAGTGTTCTTTTTGAGTGCCTTCTCTTTCTAACATCTCTTGACTCCCAAATGTTAGATTGTTTACTATCTTATAACACTACTTAACTAATGAGCACTTGTCATGTTTCATTTATTCCTTTCATGTAGATGCATTCATGAGTGACTAAATCCTTCTCACTGGGTGGTGCTGCCATCCTCCTATCCAACCGATCATCGGATCGTAATCACTCCAAGTATCAACTACTTCACACCCTTCGCACCCACAGAGGTGCAGATGATAGATTATATAAATGTGTCTTGCAGCAAGAGGATGAGGCCCAACAAATTGGATTCTCATTTTCAAAAGACCTTATGGCTGTTGCCAGAGAAGCTCTTTAAACTAATATCACTAAACTTGGGCCATTAGTTCTTCCAATGTCATCTATTCGTTGCAACTTTAGTCGCTAAAAAACTTTTTTAAATGAAGATTAAGTCATACATTCCCGATTTCAAGTTGGCTTTCGAACATTTATGTATTCATGCAGGAGGAAGAGTAGTATTAGATGAATTAGAGAAAAGTCTTGATCTTAGTGAATGGCATATGGAGCCTTTCAAGAATGACTCTTTACAGGTTTGGGAATACTTCCAGGTTTGGGAATACAAATTTCTGCACCTTGAGTGGACAGGCATCCACTTAAGGTGGACTCCTGTCCATTATTAAAGGATGCCCTTCAAAAAATTTGAACGACGTCCATTAAGTTGAGCATAATTTTTTTTTAAATTTAAAGTTTGGACGGGCATCCAATAACAATGGACGCCCGTCCATTATTAAGGGATGCCGGTCCATAACATTTAAACGGGAGTTTATTAATTTTGTTTTTAATTTATAGTTTGGACGGGACGTCCATTAAAGGTTGTTCACCCGTCCATTAGTGTGGACCCTCGTCCATTGAATATGGGCGGGAGTCCATGATTTTTGTTTTCAAATTTTTTAAATTTAAACTATGGACGGACGTCCATTATAGGTGGACACCCGTCTATAGTAAATGAACTCCCATCCATATAATATGGACGGGAGTCCATCGTTCATTTCGCATGGATGGGCATCCACCTTTGATGGACGTCCGTCCAATAATAGTGAATGGTTGTCCATAGTTGATGAATAAGCCGTTCACTCGCAAAATATTTGTTAAAGTGATACGTGGATTAGTCTGAGTGTGATGACACGTAATTCAGTAAAAATTCGGTGCACAGTCTCAGTGTCCGTAGCATTATTGACTACCTTATACGAAGATATAGATGAGAGATAACGTTTTCTTTTGAGAGAATTTGTGGTTTAAGGGTTTTACTGGAATTGAGTCGGAAAGGATTTTAGAAATAGTGTTTTCTCTAAGAGAATTTCTAGTAAAAGTAATGTTACATGTACGAAATATGTGTACGAATTGGTTATATTGCATCAATCATTTTCTTTTGATGATTATTTATGGTTATGTAATAGTTTAAGTTTTTAGGTCGATTGGTTTTTTAAAATGATTTATCGAATTTGATCTCTTAACCAATGTGTCTTGACTAATCAAACTTATAACCAAGAATTATATTGATTAAATAATGTTATTAAGTGAGTATGCATATATATGAACCGTTAGATTAATGTCTTTTAATGGTTAAGATTGCATCTATATTAAGGAATTCACAATATGTATTGGTTATGCAAGTTGTATTGTCAAAACTATATTTTCTTATTTCACCCGTAATTATATGAACTCAATAACGTTATAATTAAGCATTTAGACCATCACAATCAGGGAATGATATAAAACTTAGAAGAGGGATAGTGAGAGTCAACTAATTTACTTGTATTGATATTAAATTTGGAAGTGGAAAACGGGTTTTATTAAAGTATAGTAGTCAAAAAATCTAAAATCACAATCATTTACTATTCTCATTTAGCACTTTCCAATTCTTAGTACAATTTTCTAGGGTTTACCATGAATGGTTCAACATTTAAATTTCAAACTCTTATACTCACTCAAAATTCTTTGGTCAAAACTTTTCATTCTTTCACTTCACCCCCTCTTGACTTAAAAAATTTCCACATGCATGTCAAGTCTTCTCTCATCATTTTCAAAGTAGTTTTCTTTCACCATCAACTCTCCTTCTTTAGGGTTAATTTATACTTCAAAATATGATTTTCCACAAAGACTTGGTCATTTTCGACATTATAATAATTTACTTGCTACATTAATAATGTTTTGATTATGACTTTCATGTAACCAAGAATTATATTGACGGGAAAAATCTAAAATACCACCAAATATCGCATCGACTATATAGTTTTAATTTAACAATTACCAGTCACAGTATTTATAAACATAAATGTGATATTAAAAAAATTATTGACCTGTGGTATAACCAACATGGTATATCGTCCGTGGCATTCATATTTTCTCCAGTATCAGTGCATCTCAAAAATCACAAAATCATATCACAAAATGACATAAAATTCTCTATTAGGTTCTTATATACGGTCATTTAAGCCCCACTCAATCTCTTTCTAAGTCCCAACAATGATTAAAATTATATAGAAAATTTAACTTATTTTTTTTTTATTTCATTCCAAAATTATCTCCTTTAATATTTATTTTTCTTCTTAAATCTTTGTTAAATTGAATTTCAAAAAGCAACTCTAATACAAGAACATTAATTCATTGTTTGATTCTATCTTCCTTCTCTTCGAAAAAAATTAAAAATATGATTTCAAATATCAAATTTGCAAACTATGTTTTAGAAATAAAGAATTTAAAGTTTATTTATTTTTTTTATCATATGGGTTGTTAAAAAAAAAAAAAAAAACCCTTAGGGCTTATGATTATTAACATTCTTTTGAAATAGGTGGGCTTCTTTATACTTCTTGGGCCTATCTTATTGGGCCCATTTCTGTATACTTACAAATGAGGCCTAATAAGATAATAGGTGGGCCTTTTCTAGGCCTGTTGCTAATTACACCCTTGTGAAGAGAAGTGTTCTTTTAACTAATTCATTTTATCATTTAACTTCACACTTTTTTTTTTTTGTTTTAATATTTTAAACGAGGATAATTGTAAACTTACATATTCATTTATGAGGATAAAACCAAAACTTACATTCTTTTTCGAACACATATTAGTTATATATATATATATATATGTGTGTGTGTGTGTGTGGCTTTATATATTATTAACATTCTTTTGAAATAGGTGAGCTTCATCCCAATCCAAAGCAAGTCTTTGTCATGCAGAACAAGCTCGTTCTCGTGACCGTTCCTTATACTGTTCAATTTGGGATTTAAGCGAAGTTAGCAAGGGTGATAAGAGTTTGAAAATACACAATTACTTAGTGGTTTATAGGGACTATTTGGGAGAAATTAGGTATAAATTGATAAATTTGCTTAATATTTTCATAAATGTCTTTTATGGGATCACGGGTGTGTTTGAGTGTTTTTTAGGTTATTTGTGTTAAATGTTATACTCGAATGAATAATCATGTCGACAACGGAATGAGTGATGAGTAAAAACAAACGGATTGAGAATCGGAGTTGAATTGAAGAAGTTATGGAGCTTTGAAGTAAAAAGGAGATTCTAGATTACACTCCAGTTTGAGCATGCCTCAGTGTTTCAACAATAACTCAAGCGGCAGACCTTGGATTAAGATGATTCTTTGACTTTTGGAAAGATGATTCAAAGGGCTACATTTCATATGTTTACCACTTCTTTAGATTCCATCATTATCATGCTCAAAAATCACTATATTTGGAGTGCTGCGGAATGATGCAAGATTTGAACTAAAGAAGAGGAAGTTATCATTGTGCCGCAACACACTTAGTCCAGAATCAACCGCACCGCAGCATAGTGCTGGGCACAATCACAACAGCTGGAAATCTTTCTTTTGTTTTTGATTAGAAAATTAGTGTTTAAGAGTCCTAAACTAAATAGAATTAAGGAAAACAAAACCCATAACCCTTATAGGAATATAAAGGGAAGTCTTTTAGCATTATTTTGGGGGATTTTTCGGAGCGATCAAAAGAAAAACTATCAGAAGAAAAGAAAAGAGCATAAGAATTTCTAGAGCTTTTGGAGCAAAATCATAGAGTAAGTGTTTCCTTGTTTCTCCTTAAACTCATGATTTTTGTTTTAATAAAGATAATTTTTCTTTAATATTTGCTCTGAACTAATTTTATTTTCTAGGGCTAAGATGTAGCCCAATTTCTTGATTATGTGTTAATTTATTTATGTTAATTTTTATTAAGATTTCTTCTTATGTTTTATTATTATGCCTAATGTTTTTGATTCTTAAAGGCTCAAGAATTGAATGAATTAATGGACTAAATTGAGATTTAGAGATGATACTTAGTTGGTCTACGGTAGTAAAATCATATGTTGAGCAACGCTAGAGATATGTTACTGCGATTTGTGAGGTTTTGGTAAACTCTATAAAGCGTAATAATCTCTAATTACTTAAATTTGATTAGAGATAATTTGGGTTAGCAATTAGGGGTTAATTTGATAATCGTTCGAAAGAAAATTGTTGGAAATTTAGGGAGTTTGACCTATAAGAAGAGCTTAATGAAATTAGCATAAGTTATCAATACATAGGAATAAGAGATGGTATGAAATCTATACCCTAGGTCTAGTCATCTTGGATTAAAACCAAAGATTTATTTAGTTGTTTTCATTTCAGTTTTTTTTTTTTTATTTAATTTCAATTGTTTATTTTTAATTTAGATTTTTCTTGATGAAATTTGGATTAATCAAATAGTAATAGGATAATTTATTTTGGTAATTGATAGTAGTAATTTTCTTGGGTTTGACATTCCGTATTCTTACACTTTATTATTTATACGATTTCATACACTTGTAAAAATCCAAAAACAAAGGGACGCATGTTCCTAAAGAAAGAACGCATGTCCCAATCCAGAGCAAGTCGTTCTCATATAGAACAAGCTTGTTCTCATGACCGTTCCTTATATAGTCCAGTTTAGAAATTAAGTCCATAACTAAGGTAGAACGCCCATTCATCAAGACAAGGGATGCCCATTCCCTATGCTATAGAAGTCACCAAATGATTATTTTGCCAATATCAACAAGCTACAGCCGTGGAACAAAGCTTGAGGGGGGCAGTCAAGATATAAGCTTAGGAGCTGTCTGGGTTAGAATGTAAAATTTGAAAGTAGTTAGGACTACACTGTAATTTGTCTAGGTTAAAATGTCATATATCAAAGCTAAGTAAGAAACACAACCTTTTGTATCCATGAGTCACTAGACCTGGCAAACGGGTGGGTCGGGCGGGTATGGACTAGGTAACAACGGGTTGTGGGTTCGCAGGTACGGGTCGATATATACATGACCCTCCGTACCCGCCGCGGGTACGGGTCACCTATGGAAAATGACATTTTTTTTATTTTCCATATTTTTGTTATTTTTCACCCCTCAACTCGTCAAAGCATCAAAAGTTTGATTTTTTGAAATCTGTATACCTTGAAGTTTAATTATGGTCACTATTAATGACAATTATTTGCTCCTGGGCCTAAACATTGATAGTACTGTATAATAGTTTTTTATTTTCTAATTTTTTTTATAAAAATTATTGCTAAGAATTAATATTATGAAGGTATTTTATGAAAGGACTATCACGTGCCCTATAAAACCAGACATGGAATTGACATAAAATAAAGATTTCTTTTAGAGAGGAAACCAATATTCTATGGTTTTCTTAAAGGAAACTTAAGACCTCTAGTAAACTATCCATTTTTTTTCTCTGATTTTAATTCATTGATTGCTTTTATTCTAGCTAAAGTATGATCTGCTGCTGCGTGAGAGAAGAGACTTGCTGCTACCGTGCTGTTGCTACCATGAGAGAAGAGAATTGATTGCTGTGCTGCTATTGCTGCTGCCGTGAGAGAAGTGAGAGAGTGAGGGAGTGGAGCTGCTGTGAGAGGAGTGGGAGTTGCGTTTTTGGTTTTTTTTTTTCAGTGAAAAGTTGTAAGGACTTCTTTTTATTAGTATACTTTAGAATATATACAATAAAATCATACATACTTAGCATATGAAAATAGTTGGGCCCAAATTTTTCTTTACTTATATAATATAATTCTTTACATATATTAAAATAACAAGAACAAAAACTTAGTAACGATGGACAGTAATGCCAATTCTCTCCGCTTGACGACTCCCTTCCGACCGCTGCTCACCTATTTCCTACAAAAAACATAGAAAAAACAACAGGGTGAACATAAAAATACTCAGTAAATAAATCCCTTAACTCTTCTCCTTTACAAAAGTTTTCACTTAGATTAGGGTTTTCAGTTTTGGTTTTGTTTTCCTTACTTTTGACTTTTTAAAACATTTAATTTTTTTTAATTTTCAAATTGCGGGTCAGTGAGTACCCGCGGGTATTACCCGATTCACCCGGCAAATTTCACGGACGGATCGGGTATGGGTCAAATTTTCACGAATTGATTTATGTGTGACCTTGTACCCACCCGTTGAGTATGGATACCCGTTTACCCGCAGGTACGGGTGGGTGTTTGCTAGGTCTATACACAACTATATTAAAAGAAAGCCGCGCACTGTTCTTGTAATTAAAATAGTTAACAAGAAAAATATACATCTCTCTCTCATTTCTCTCTAATTTTTGCCCCAAATCTAGAACAATCTCACGTTAGAGAACTGGTGGTTATTTGGTTCCAACTTAGATCTAACTTCTAAGCTTTTCAAGTTTGTCAAATTTGCTAAACCTGCACCAAAAGACTTAAATAAATAAGATAAAAAAGAAACAACTTAGATGCATTTTTTTTAAATAAACCAGTATCATCAAAAATCAAAATAAACATCTCAGATCAGCATAGAATAATTTTTTCTTCCTGCTATTTTTTTTAAAGTCGGCATATATCCTCTTTTGATAAATGTAAAAAAGGAGAAGGAGAAGAGGGTTCTGTAATCAAATAACCCTAGATCTGCCGCCGGTCAGCCAGCCTCCTCCTCAGGCAGCCAAAGCCACCACAAAGCATCCCAAACCAACACCAACCCAACAAGCAAACCCACAACACTCGAAACTTACATTGACGCCACAGATGGGCGTGGTGAGTCGCTATTGAGCGTAGTCAATCGCGCGCTTTTTATTGTGCAAACAGGCGCATTTGCGAACGTCGCTGAAGATCACAGCGCATGGGTCACTGTGCGAAGTAGAGGGGGGCGCGGCGGGCGGGAAAAAAGCTAAAAAGGACGGTGACAACGCTTTAAATTATATGTACTCTTTTGGCTTTTCAATTGATTAGTTTCAACTTGGCTTGTTTTTGTTCAGGTGGCACTTAGGGTTTTGGCTTATAAAAAATCTCAGGGTTATAATCCGATAGTAAAGATTCATTTTGAGATGCTGAGATGGGGCGTATTTGTAATTTTTTAAAGGTTTATTTGTCATGTTTGAAACTAACAGGGATTATCTGGTAATTTTTGTTCCAATTCCATTTTTCAGGAACCAGCTAATTCTGGTTCCTTAAAAAGAGGGCGGGTACTCGGACCAGCCCACCCCTATAGAGTTATTATAACATATGATAAGTTAGGGTTTAGGGTTTGCAATTTAAATTTTCTTTTCTTTTTTATCTATGTTAATAATTAATATGATCAATAATTAATAAATTAAGTATTTTTAAAATATAAATATATTAATTTATGGTATAGTTAATATGATATGCAATGATATCGTTATGACTTACGACAACTTATCGAAAAGAGATCTTAAATGGTATCTTTTGGATATCATTTTTTTTTTCGTTGCACTTGATTGCTCAACATCAAAACTAGGAATGGGGAGCGAGTTGAGCGGTTCGTGAGCTACTTGAGCTTGACTTGTGAAAAGCTCGAACTCGATTCGAAGTCATTCAAGTCGAGCTCAAGCTCAAGTGGCTCATTTAAGGGGTTGAGTTGAGTTCAATCTCGGCGAAGCTTAGCTCGATAGGCTTGTGAGCCTCATCACGTTCGGAGGGCCAAATTGTAAGTTTTGTAATTTTTTTTATTTTCAAGTTTTTAAAATGACAAGCAGCCCCCTTCTTACTAGGGGTGTTCAAAAGAACCGGTTGGGCCGAAGGCTGGCGGCGGTACCCAGGTTTGGTTCCGGTTTCTACCCAGAACCAATCGTCAATGGGTAGGTTCTAGTTTCAAATTTTTGGAACCGTTATTGTGCGGTTCCGATTCCGGTTCCTAACTTGGAACCGGAACCGGAACCAGGAACCGAGAACCTAATATAAAATAAAACTAAATATTAGGGGGTTAATAAAAACTTTTGTAGAAAAAGTAACGTGAATACATTTATATTTATATTTCATAACATTTAAAGTAAGTTGGTTTGACTTTTGAGAATCTAACTATACAAAATAATGAAGTTTGTAATTTTGAATTTATAATTTGTAATTTTATTTTTGTTAACAAGTGCCAGGTGGGGGGGTATTTTTAAGTTTTTAAGGGTTTTTTTATCCTTTTAAAAAATTTTGGGGGGTCATTGTAATTTTATAGGGTACGTAACCGAACAGGAACCAAGGCTTGTTACAGGTTCTGGTTCTAGGTACCTAGGAGCCGGAACTATCGATTCCGGTTCTGGTTCCAAATTTCAAGGAACCGTTGGTTCCGGTTCCGGTTCCTTAAAAAGTGTAGGGTATCCAAACCGAACACCCCTACTTCTTACAATAAACTTGAAGCTCGAGCTCGTTCGAGCACGAGCTTGAGTCCCCACCCACACTCACGAGCTTGAGCTCGAGCCCAAGTATTCAAGCTCGAACGAGCTCGGCTTGAACAAGCTCGAACGAGCTCGGCTTGAACGAGCTCGGCGAACTTGAACTTGACAATTTTTATCACGAACCAAGCTTACGTGTCTAAATACTTGGTTGGCTCGGCTCGTATGCATCCAAAACACTGGCTTAAATTAGGTCAGTCCAGGTTAATTAGTGCCCTCCTACGCAATGCTACTAAGGAGCAATCTCTTGAATTTAAGATACTATGGTAATTATATGAATTACAAGTACATGTTTTTATCATTCTTATTTTTATTTTCCATATTGGGGCGAAACCAGCCCAGCTGGGTTCACCCAGGCTGCAGCTCGGATGAGATTTTGCAAGAAAATTAAAATTAAAATTATATTATAAATATAATATATTAATATAAATTAATTGTTTATTATATACTATTCAACCTAATTTTAATTGAAAAATCTCTCCATTCCAATGAATAATTTTAACTTTGAGTCAACCACTTTTCTTCAAACATAAATAATTGTCAAAATCACAATCCATGAAAACAAAAGAGAAAGATTTAAAATGGTAACAATGAAATTTTTTTATCGTCATATTATAAAGAAGAAAAATCTTAAAATATATTTACACTTTAATCCTTGGACATAATATTCTGATTCAACTTCTGTCTGTTCTTCTATTTTCATCTTCTCCTACGAATATCTAATCAGGTAATTCTCTAATACCGTCTCTCTTAGTATTAATTAGCTTGTAATTATAAACTAAGTTCAGAAAGAAAAATCAAAGAAAATGGCAATTTGATCTAACCTCGGCGATCCATGAACTGGCAGTTTCGCTTCTTCTTTTGAGTATTTCTTCATAATTTACTAAAGCCTTTTTCTTCATCCATTTTGTGATCAGAAACTTCTGGGAAATTACTCTTCTCAGTAGACATATATTTGATCTCAAAATCCCATATTGAAAGTCTTTGTTGCTATCAGTATCATCCACAAGTCAACATACGAACATAAATGTGAAGAAATTTAACCACTAACACAAGTCAACATACAGAGAATAAATTAAACCCCCCCCCGATGGGTAAGGGAGTTTTCCTTTTTCTCTTGGAAACGGAGTTTAGATCAGAGAAAATCAGACCAGCCTTCCACCGGAACCCAAAAAATCCCTTTTCTTCTTTTTAGTTGTTGACCCTATTTATATGAGTACCTGGGAATGTCACGATGATAGGTGCGTCAGTCGGGTTATCCTGTGATGCACGGCGGCCGGAGGCTCACGTGCTCCTACATAGAGAATGATGGTGTTTCCCCTGACAGTGGCTGCCTTTACAGGTCTCCTCTCGATTTAGCTGCATGGAGAGTATGTGGAGTTTGCATAGCCGCGTGCCGTCAACCAGTATAGGCAGCTTATACGTGATAAGGTGATCTATCTGAGTGAAAAGATATTTTCGCATGGTGGGTCCTCTTTCTTTCTTGTATTGTTACATGTGTTGATCGCTAGTGTTCTTCGCTGTCCATCTTCGGTCCTGAGCTTGATGCTCGCTCTGAACAAAGGCGTATCCCCGGACTCCTCTACTGCTCCCGGGCTGGAGATTTTTACCGCACAACACATATATTTGATCTCAAAATCCCATATTGAAAGTCTGTTGCTATCACCCACAAGTCAACATACGAACATAAATGCGAAGAAATTTAACCACTAACACAAGCATCTGAGCACCTTATCTTCTTCTTGGAGAGTGGCAATAATAAAAATACAAGGAACTCATTTTGAAACAAAGTGACTCTATATCTGGAGAGCTCTGCTGGGTCAAGCTAGAGCTGAAAACATTTTCTCTGATGCCATTTATGGCAAGCAGGTTAAGTAGCGGTGGCCTGGCCGGCGAATTCGGTGGCGGTCACTGGTTAGAAGTAAGATCAAATCAAAGCCGTAACACATGAATGAAATGATGAGAAAAATATCAAACCAAAATTTAAGCTGAATTTAAAAAGCTATACAGAACCAAAGTCTCGTCCCCCAGACTTTTATGATCTGCGCACAGGAGCATCACGATAACCTTCCAGATCAAATAACAAACAAATTAAGTAAGCTCTTCAAAATATTAAAGAAATATCTTAGACGAGACAAAACAAGACAGAGACTATCTAGTTGGAAGTGACGTGACCCAGTCAAGGAATATCTGATACTGTGGGTCGGATCTTGGTCCGAGTATTATGGATTATGGGGTCCAATTGGATTAGATTTTTGCCTCCTGTAATGATTTTTTCTTCTTCCATAACTCCTGTATTATATTGTAAATTAAACAGCTTTGTCTCAATTGCATTTGATATCTTTTTATTTACACGTACAAAGTAGTATTCCAATGATGGGATGAAACTTGGGAACTTGGAATTAAGTATAGCAATAATGTTTAAAATATAAATTATATTGGTATACAAGTTGAAAATTCTCAGGTACGGATGTCCTGAATCATTTTGCATGCAGACGATGGGTGAGCGATAGACACTAACTTCGATTGTGAGCTAGAATCTAGATGCTTACCCTTGATCTGTACGAAAAAGTTTCAGGACGTCCACGTCAAAGATTGATTATACAAACTGATGCATTACACTACAAATAAAAGTAAAATAAGCTAAAGGATATGACAATTAGAAAATATTAATGATAGGTTGATTCATATACAAAAAGTTATACCAAGTTATAACAGAATAAAATCACATCAGTTTGTATATAAACATTATCTTAAATTGTTTTAATTGTAGGAGCGTGAAAGGAAGGATGGCTTTGAAATTGAATGATATACTCAGAGGTCTGTTTATTATTATTTTTTATTGTTTAATGAGAGGTTTAAAAACTAATTGGATTTAGTGCTGCGCACGGAATTTCCAGGAACATATAAAACTGATGCATGATTGTGACAATTGAAATATAAAACTCTTGTAATTTCTCAAGACAAATTTAATTTTCCCATTCTCTGTTCGTGAAACTATTAAAAAAATAGAAACTTGTTCGGCCTTCTTTGATTCTCCCGGGGACACTGGTTCTCAAAGTTTCTCCTTGCATGTCTTGGCCGTTCGATGAGAACAATGTCTGATAAATTGTGCGGAAAACAACAATTTACGACTGCTCGATGGACAAAGCTAATAGCACTTTGACACACAAAATAAACAAGAAAATATTAAGAATTAAGAGAGTAAAAATTTTAGTAATGAAAGAAAGGGAAATGTGAAAGAAAATCTACGGCTACGAAATTCAAAAAGTGCGATATGCAGAACTAACTTCCCTGGTAATATGAATCTTAAATTATTTAAAACTCTGATTTTTTTTCCTTTAAAAACAAAATGTGTTTCCCTACAAGAGAAAATAACTATGTAAAGAAGGGGCAACGTACCATACATGAGGAACTATATTAGAAGTCTATAGTGGACAACCACTCCAAACTTTGCTCAGTCGTTTTAATTAATTATTGACTTGGGGTATATTTGATCATAGTTTCTCCCCTTACATATTTGTAATAACTATTTACCCAAAAAGTAGTGTTTGGTTCAGGAAGTTTTTTATTGCGGAAAAGATAGGATTGCCATTGAGATAGATTACCTTGAAGATTACTAGGGAATGTTATATTAATATATTTGGTTGGGAGGAATAAAATATTATCGAAAGGGTTATTATTGAATTACCCTTTTTTTTAATATTATTATTATTTAGAGTATTATTTTAATCCCCAATATTTGACAATTTAGCTAAAACACTCCAACAATAGAAGTTTAAAATTTACCAAATACCCACCCTAGACGACTGCCGACCACTAGCTACTACCGTCAGCCATCGTCGATAGTTGTCGAGACGACATATGATTTGCTGAATCTAGCCAAAAATAGTCAGATCCGGTTGATCGTACGTCGTTTCGACGATGGGCATCAATAACTAACGAGGGTGGCTGACAATCGTCTTGGGTGACTGGGGATATTTTGGGTATTATTCATGTAAATAGTGAGTGTATTTCTATGCAAAAAGTTAATATATGAGATTATAGAAATCATTTCGCATATTTTGGCTAATTGTTATTTAATAGACATATGAGGACATTCGTGTCCAAAATGTTTATTAATTAAAAGGTAAAGTTGGTATGAACAGTGGATTACCCTAGTAATAAAAAAATAACACAATTTTAGACGGCAATTGAATTACCCACTATATTACCTATAGTAATCACAATTTATATTGATGGATTATTGGAATCTTTCATTATTTGACATCCAAATGTGATAATTGCGAATGAAAGTTAGATTACCGGTGTTATCTTTTATGATCTCAAATCAAATGCTATGTTAATTTTATTAATGGGCAAAGTATAAAATGTGTAAGATGATAAAAACCCAAAATAACAATAAAATAAATTGTTATTAAGTGATACTTCCCCAAAAAAACTGCACTTAGCTCTTTTATCATTAATTGTAAAAACACTTTTGAACACTTTTTGTGTCATTTTGATTGCCCCCGAAATAACAAAACCTTATATGTGATTAAATAAATTCTTTTATGTTTACAACTGAAAGAGCTTGATCAAATATATTGTTATGCCTCAAAAGTCAAGCCCATGTCAGCACAATTAATGTCTCTTTGTACCATCTGCCAAGCCCATATCTTCAAAGATATTCTCACCAACTTTATCTCATTTCAAAAAGATGAATAGACGAGAGCCTTCCATGTGTCAAGGCAACTTGCAAAACACTCATTACATTGAGTGTTTAGGTGTATAAATGGGCACTCCTCTTCCCAAAGAAGGGGGTTGGGCTAAGATTTGAGCTTCATTTCATTCTCTCTCTATAAATACTGTATTTCTTCATCTTTGTATGCCTTACGGGCAAAATCATAGAAATAGTCAGAAATTAATAAAATAACCGTGGATTTATGAGTCACTTGTTGAGCATCCGAATCACTATAAAAACCCCTTTTTTTCAATCTTTTATTTATGTTTTCTGCAACATATATAATCTCAACTCCACATTCAAATCGCATGCATCCATCACGTGTAATTCCTAAGTCCGCTTAGCGCTTCTCATGTGTGAGTTGTTAGCGTCAACTCCATATTCAAATCTCATGCATCCATCACGTGTAATTCCTAAGTCCGCTTAGCGCTTCTCACTTGTAAGTTGTTAGCGTCCAAAATCAAATGTCAACATATATATATATATATACATCGTTAACAATAACCTGACGTAGTTGATGACATATTGAAATATAAATTTTTTATTTCATTATTGTTTTTCAAAATATGTTGGTGTTTACAATAAAAACATATAACACACATAAAAATTTTAGTACTCACCAAAGTGGGGGTCTCCACCCATTCGCCACGTCTCCCACGAATCAAATTTGAATTTTTATATGTAAAATTACAATACATCCTCTATTCTTTATTGACATTTCTTACATTTGTTCTAGTCCAGTTTCAAGACATGTTCCATCCTGGGTACCCGTTGTAGCCCAGTTTCAAGATATGTTCCATCCCGGATACCTGACCTCAATGCCCATTCCAGGTTTTGGGTCTGGTTCTAGTTTATGGACATGTAGGAATAAAAACCAACCCCGCATAATGGCGGTTCCAAATCATTGGAACTGGAATCTACCTTGTGAAGGCCGGTTCCGGTTCTATCCACTGGTTCCGGATAGAACCTGTTACTCATGCTTACCCTTAATGCATGATATGACTCCATGGAGAAAGTTTTTGTAAATTGTACCATCAAAAATAAATGTTAAAAAATCATTTTTTTCACAAGATAAGTGTTATATATATACATAACCTAAGTTTTTTGTTATGGAGTAATTTAATTAGAATCCATTTTGGTATCAGGGCATTAGTAGTAATTTCCCAACATGCTTAAGGATCTCAAAGTTTTTTATAAAATTAATGGAAAGACGTTTATTTATTTATTAAAAGGTGCCAAAGTGGCATCTTAAAAAAAAAAAAGGAAGCTACTTATCATAGTTATACATTATAAAACTACGTTACCTTTCATCAACAATGTCGAGGTGAACGCGGTTGCCTTTGTTGCTTGTTTTCTTTCTTCCATCTCCCCACTCTTCTCTAGAATCTTGCTTTTACAAGTTTGGGATACATCGATATCAATTATATATACATAAATTTTTTGTTGGAGTCCCACATCGATTAGACACACTCAAGCCTATTGGGTTATAAGAGGGGGTAATCCTCCCATTCAACAAGGCCTTATTGGGTGAGGAGTTAGGCCCACCTCAAATTCTAACATGGTATCAGAGCCTAGGTTCAGTTGAGCTGAGCGCTTGGCCAGTAGGAGAGCCAGCAAATATCTCTAAAAATAGGCATGACCTAAAAATATGGGCTTAACCGTGAGGGGGAGTGTTGGAGTCCCACATCGACTAGGCACGCTCAAGCCTATTGGGTTATAAGAGGGGGTAATCCTCCCATTCAACAAGACCTTATTGGGTGAGGAGTTAGGCTCACCTCAAATTCTAACATGGTATCAGAGCCCAGATTCATTTGAGCTGAGCACTTGCCAGCGAATGAGGAGTTAGAGCCAGCAACTACCTCCAATAACAGGCATGACCCAACATATGGGCTTGACTGTGAGGGGGAGTGTTGGGGTCCCACATCGACTAGGCACGCTCAAGCCTGTTGGGTTATAAGAGGGGGTAATCCTCCCATTCAACAAGACCTTATTGGGTGAGGAGTTAGACCCACCTCAAATTCTAACGTGGTATCAGAGTCCAGGTTCAGTTGACAAGACCTTATTGGGTGAGGAGTCAAGCCCACCTCAAATTCTAACATGGTATCAGAGCTTAGGTTCAGTTGAGCTGAGCGCTTGGCCAGCGGGTGAGGAGTTAGAGCCGACAATTACCTCTAAAAATAGGCATGACCCTAAAATATGGGCTTGACCGTGAGGAGGGAGTGTTGGAGTCCCACATCAACTAGGCACGCTCAAGCGTATTGGGTTATAAGAAGGTGTAATCCTCCCATTCAACAAGGCCTTATTGGGTGAGGAGTTAGACCCATCTCAAATTCTAACATGGTATTAGAGCCCAAGTTCAGTTGAGCTGAGCGTTTGGCAGGGGGTGAGGAGTTAGAGCCAGCAACTATCCCAAATAACATGCAATGACTCAACATATGGGCTTGACCGTGAGGGGGAGTGTTGGAATCCCACATCGACAAGGCATGCTCAAACCTATTGGGTTATAAGAGGGGGTAATACTCCCATTCAACAAGGCCTTATTGGGTGAGGAGTCAAGGCCACCTCAAATTCTAACAGTTTTGACTTGTTTCAATGAAAAAAATGTTAAACCTGAACGGATCATGAAGTCATTCTCATTTGTTTGTGTTTTTAAGTAGAGTACTTTAAATCTTAATACGTGCAACCAAGGGTGGATGCTACGCTAGTTTCGGCTGTCGGACGACGACCGCTTCTTGTTCTTGCCTAGCCGCTTCTTTTGATTGTTTATTATTTAGAATCCTAGACTAAAGAAGAAGCTCCTGAATCAGCACAGGGCCAAATCAACAATAGGAAAATTATACTAACTGTCGTTAGTGACTTTCTCAAGGCTCCGCAAAAGAAGAAAGTCTAGGTCCAATTTTTTTAAAAATATTAATATATACAATTTTTGGATTTTGGCCCACCCTAACAAAAATATTTATGAGCAAAAATATTAATGTGTAGTTAGTTTTTATTTTGGCCCATCATAACATAAATTTTTGCATGCAACAAATGTTAGCAATGTACTTCTAACCATCTCAACTATCCCCACTTCCCCACTATCAATCTATTAATTAATTGTACTAATATTCCTAGTCCTTGAGATGGTGGGGACGAATATTAGAAATGGCATTGTTCTTACCCAAAAAAGAAATGGCATTGTTGGGACAGCAAGAAATGTTGAAAGCCAAAAACATTTGTTGAAGTTTCTATGAAAAGAAAAAAATGTAAATTAAAATAACAACGACTAAACTAATTATTATAACTTTATATAAAAGCTTAGATCATAATTCCACTCAAACTAAATACTCAGATTCATCACAAATGAAAACAAATTAATTCTACGTGGATAAGATTAACAAAACTAGACTTCTAGTAACATACGCCATTATAAAAATGTTATCTAGCTCACTTTACAAAAGTAATTAGGACTGTTGTGGTTTTTGTTTTCTATATATATTAAAACCCTGGCACTTTTCAGTCATCATGAACACACGAACACATTCTTATCATGTTAGAATATCCTATAATTAAGAGATGTTAGAATATCCTATAATTAAGAGATTGATATGATCAATATTCTTAATTATAAGATATTATTTCTTTCATAATTATATGATATTTTCTGTAATATTCTGTAACTAATTCTTTTATTCATTCCTTGTAAATGTTCTTGTATCTAGCCTATATAATATTGTAGAAGGAAAATGAATGAAATCATTAGAAAATTATTCCACAATTGTGTTTCTTGACATGGTATTAGAGCCTCCTTCAATCTCCTCTTCTTTGCCCTAGTAATTGAATTTTGGTCTTTTGTTCACAATTGTTGTTTTTGTTCATATCATTCTACTACGAAGTTTTTTGTTATCTTTACCGCTGTGGGTGATTTAGAAGAAAGTAGTAATGATTCTCTAAAGAAGAATGAATCTACTACTATATCGGTTGGATTCCATACGTACGAAACTTCTTCTCTAATCACTTCGGAATGACTTGATGGCACCAATTATGTTGAGTGGTCTTTGAACTCTCAAAATAAGATCCGTGGGTAAAAACATTGGGGTTTTATCTTGGGTACTACGGCCGCACCAAAAGATGTTCGTTCGGAGGAATATGAAGCATGGGAAGATGAAAACTACTTAGTCAAATCTTGGCTCCTTGATGCAATGACAAAGGACATCAGATCTTTCTTCCTTCGGTTGGCTACCATGAAGGAAATATGGGAGGTTGCTAAACAGACATATTCGGTCGACTAGGATGCATCGAAAGTCTATCAACTACACTGCGATGTAATTTATGTTTGCTAGAGTGGAGGTTTTGTTATTTCTTAGTTTGGCAAACTACAAAAAATATGGCAAGAACTTGATGATATTGATGACTATACTATGTAGTGTGCCAATGATATTGTGAAATATACGACTAAGGTTAATTCTCAATGTGTGTATATGTTTTTAGCTAGTCTTGACCTCAATTAGATGGATTCAAGGTCGCGTACTTGCTACCAAACCACTTCCAGATTTACAGGTTGTTTATGCTATGGTTTGTGCGGAAGCTAATCGCCAAGATGCTATGCTTGGAGGAAAAATTGGAGAAGCGGTTGTAATGGCCTCTCAGAAAATGCCTACCTCAAAGAAGGGTAGGAAATGTAATCATTGTAATGGTATGGGTCATACAATAGATACATGCTTTCAAATCCATGTATATCCAGATTGGCATCCAAAGGGTAAGAAAATGTCTCAGGTCCATTTGTTTTAGTATTTTGGATAGGATTTTTGATATTTTTAGAGTTGGGTGGGAATAAAGAGGTAGGATTTAAAAATTAACAAAAACGACCCTTTAGGTTTGCTAATTTATGAAACACCCCAATATATAATTTTTTGTAAAATGACAAAAGCACCCCCACCTATAGTTGCCAGATTCTAGCCACTACCATCGAATCATCAGCAGTCAGCACGACACGATCTGGCCGCCTTGTGTAGGCCGATATGGCCTTTTCCTTTGGCCCGTGGATCCACCATAGATCTGGCCAAAAAGGCTAGATTTATGGCCATTTCTGGCCATCAACGATGGCCATATCTTGGCCATCATTGATGACTAGCTACGACCAAAAATCTGGCCGTGGATTTGGCCGAAAAAGATATCTTGGCCAACATTGACGACTAGTTACGACCAAAAATCTGGCCGTGGATCTGGCCGAAAAAGATAGATCGGTATACTACCGGTCAGATCTAGTCGGTAATGTGCAATTATACCAAATTCCAACCACCTTCCGAGGGTGGTGGTTGGAATCTGACAAATGTGGGTGGGTTTTGGGGGTGTTTTTGTTAATTTTTAAACTTTCTTTTTTTGAGGGTGTTTAGTTAAATTAATAAACTTAAGGGAATTAATATATAGTTGAAGAAAATATAATAGCATTTTGAGGATAATGAAACAAACAGTTATTTTGAGGATAGGATTGGAAATAGGATATGGAATAATGAAATAAATGGACCCTCAGATGTCTTCTAGACATTAATCCAAAGGGGAATCTAGCCACAACTCCTGGATTTACTGCTAAGTCAGGTATGTCTTTGTTGTAGATAATCATGCAAAATCTTACAGATATTGCATGATTAAGTGTATAAATCTATAATAAGATATTAGGATTATAATCAATATATATTAAGAACCAATCTGTAAAATAGGAAGTTAGATTATTCATTTCTTAGATTATATTATTTGTTTCCTAGATTAGTTCTTTATTTTCCTATATATTGATGTATAATTTATCAATACATACATAATAAAATTACAATAAGTTCTCTGTTTTTCACATGGTATTAGAGCAATTCTAGGTTGTTTCTCAATTTCGTTTTCTTTTTCTCTAGCCAAGTGAGCATTATTTGTGAGTCACCCTAGAGAGTGACCTTTTTTTTCTCACTGCCTACCTAGGAAGAAGCCCCTCCTGCCCATCGACTATTCGTTAAAGTCCGATCTCTGGATGAGCACATGTGAGTCTCATGTGCCATCTTTTTCATCTATTGCGGTCTCTACGCGCTAGCACGTGGAGGCATGTGTGACAAAGGACAATGCTCTAATCACCCTTCTCAGCTTTGTCTTGATATTTTCAGCAAGTCTGTGTGATTAGTTCCTCAGTATCTCAGCCAGGTCAGATCAGTTTTGTTGATTTCTATTAGTATCAGATTTCATTCTTTGAAGAGTTTTGTTGGCTATTTGTGTTGAGGTCAGTTTGTTAATTTTTGTCTGTAAGTTGTGTTGTTTATTTGTGTTGAGATCAATTTTCATCTTTTTAGCATGGTTGATAAGCTTATAACTAATATGGTTCCTGTAATGTTAAAAATTATGGAACATAAGCCTAATGGGTCTGATAACTATTTTGATTGGAGTAAGACAATTCGTCTTTACTTGCAAAGCATTGGTAAAGATAATCATCTCACAAAAGATCCATCTGAAGATGATTCAAAGCAAACATGGTTGAGAGAGGATGCGTAGTTGTTCTTGCAGATACGAAACTCCATCAACAATGAGGTACTTGGTTTAATTAATCACTGTGAATATGTGAAAGAGTTGATAGACTATCTAGATTTTTTTTGTATTCTGGGAAATGAATGTTTCTCGTATTTTTGCCGTATGCAAAGCCTTTTATCGAGCTGCAAACAAGATAGGTCTCTTACAGTCTATTTTGTGGACTTTAAAAGGACATATGAAGAACTTAACATCCTTTTACCGGTGAGTGCTAATGTGAAAGTTCAACAAGCTCAACGAGAGAAAATGGCGGTTATGAGCTTCCTAGTCGGACTCCCTTCTGAGTTTGAATCTGATAAATCTTTGGTTCTCGCCAATTTTGAGATCACCTCCCTCCAAGACGTATTTACTAGGGTTCATCATACAGAAAGCCTTCCATCTGTTCAGTCAAGTAGTGCTCTTGTAAGTCGGAATAATGACACTGAACGTTCATATAACAGGAGAAATAATAGAGGAGGGGGTTCAAATAATCATGATGATTAGAGTAAGAAGTCAGGAGGGATTGTGTGCTACTACTATCATGAACCCGGTCATACAAAGTGCACGTGTAGAAAGTTGTAAAATAAGGTCTAGAAAACTCAGTCAGCTCATGTTGCCGCTATTGATATTTCTGAGAAGACGGTTATGATTTCATTGATGATTTTACCAAGTTTTCTCAGTATCAAGAATCATTGAAGTCTTCATCTACTTCCATCATTGCTCTCGCTGAGTCAGGTAAACCAAATACATGTCTTATTTCCTTATCCTCTAAATGGGTCATTGATTCTGGTGCCACAGATTATATGATAGGTAATCCTAGTCTCTTTTAAACATATCACTCACATAATTCCTCGTCTAATATTAATTTAGCTGATGGGTCAACTTCTTTTGTTCTTGGGTCTGGGTCTGTTAACCCTACTCCATTAATTTCTTATCCTCTATATTGAGTCTACCATAGTTCGCTTTTAATTTAATTTATGTGAGTAAACTCACTTGTGCTTTTAAATGTTGCATTTCTTTTTTCCCTAATCACTGCCTGTTTGAGGATCTTATGACGAGGTAGATTATTGGTAAAGGACATGAATCTGGAGGGCTTTACATCCTTGACACATAGGTGCCTAGAACTATTGCATGTTCTAGTATTTTGACCCCTTCTGAGGTGCATTGTTAGTTAGGACATCCTTCTTTATCATTGTTAAAGAACCTATGTCCTCAGTTTAATAATTTATCTTCGTTAGACTGTGAGTCATGTCAACTTGCCAAACACCATCGTCTTCCTTCAAGTCTAAGAGTCAATAAATAGGGTAGTCTCCCGTTTGAATTAGTTCATTTAGATGTTTGGACTCTGTTCTATTATGTCTAAATCTGGATTTAAACATTTTGTTACCTTTGTTGATGACAACTCTCGTGTAACTTGGCTTTATTTAATTAAAAATCGTTCTGAATTGTTTTCTCATTTTTGTGTCTTTTGTGCTGAAGTTAAAACTCAATTTAATACTTCTATCTAGACATTAAGAAGTGAAAATGCCAAAGAATATTTTTTGAGTTCTTTTCAGTTTTATATGAGTCAGCATGGCATTCTTCATCAATCCCCTTATGTTGACACACCATCCCAAAATGGAGTAGCCGAGAGGAAAAATAGGCACCTTCTTGAAACCGCCCGAGCCCTATTATTTCAAATACAAGTTCCTAAATAGTTTTAGGCCAATGCAATTTTCACGGCCTGTTTTCTAATTAACCACATGCCTTCATCTATTCTTAATGGTTTTACTCCTTACAATGTCCTCTTCCCATCTAAGCTTTTGTTTCTTATTGCACCAAAGATATTTGGTAGTACTTGTTTTGTTCGTGATGTTCGACCTTAGGTAACAAAGTTAGATCCCAAATCTCTTAAATGTGTTTTCTAGGTTACTCTTGCCTTCAAAAGGGATATCGATGCTATTGTCCTAGTCTTAATAGATATCTAGTGTCACCTGATGTTACTTTCTTAGAAAACACCCATTTTTTTCCTACTTCGTCTACCTATACAAGTCAGGGGGAGGATGATGACTTACTAATCTACATTGTCACATCCCTATTGGCTACTCCTACCCCTGAGGCTTCCCCACCTACTATTCCTCCTCCGGCACCACCTCTTGTTTGTCCACTACCTCTAATTCGTATTGTCTATTCTCATCGATAGGAACCTCCCTGTACTCAACCTAATTCTGTCAAATCCCTCCAGCTTATCTCGACACCTGTATTCCTAGTCAGGAAGACCCTTAGAATTCATGTCCTGCCTAAGACTCTTCGTTGTTGGATCCAACCTTGAGTGATCTTGATCTTTCTATTGTTCTATGGAAAGGTAAACGTTAGTGTATTTATCCTATCTCTTCATTTGTTTCTTATGATCACCTATCATCTTTTTCTTGTTCTTTTGTGGCATCCCTAGACTCTGTCTCCCTTCCTACAACTGTTCATGAAGCCTTATCTCATCTTGGCTAGTGTGATGCTATGATAGAAGAGATGAATGATTTAGATGTTAAAAGTATTTGGACCTTGGTTGACTTACCTACTGGAAAGAGACCTATTGGATGCAAATGGGTGTTTGCTATTAAAGAAAATCTTGATGGGTCAATGGCTAGATTTAAAGCTTGTCTTGTAGCTAAAGGTTATGCTTAAACTTATGGAGTGGAATTGGCTTTTGTTCGCTTATTTATCTCTATGGTGGCTACTCATTCTTGGCCATTACGTCAGTTGGACATCAAAAATGCTTTTTTACATGGTGACCTTCTAGAACAAGTTTATATGGAGCAACCACCTAGGTTTTTTTGCTCAGGGGGAGTATGGGAAAGTTTGTCGTCTTCACAAATCGTTGTATGGTTTGAAATAGAGTCCACGTGCTTGGTTTGGAAAGTTCATTCATGTATTTGAAAAGTTCGGAATGACAAAGAGCAAGTCTAATCACTCAGTCTCTTACAAATAATTGGCAGTTGGCATTATTCTTCTTGTCGTACATGTTGACGACATTATCATCACTGGGAGTGACATTATAGGGATTTCATTACTTAAGTCCTTTCTTCACACCCATTTTCATACAAAAGATTTAGAAGTGTTGAAGTATTTCTTGGGGGTTGAGGTAACAAGGAGCAAGAAAGACATCTTTCTCTCTCAAAGGAAATATGTACTTGACTTATTAACTGAGACAGGAAAATTGGGAGCTAAGCCATGCAGTACGCCAATGTTTCCTAATTTGCAACTTACCAAAGATGGTGAACTGTTTGAAGATCCGAAGAGGTATAGAAGACTAGTTGGAAAGTTGAACTATCTAATAGTCACTCGTCCTGATATTGCGTTTTCTGTCAATGTAGTAAGTCAATTCATGTCTTCTCCTACGGTTGACTATTAGGCGGCGTTAGAGCAGATTTTGTGTTATCTGAAAGGAGCTCCAGGACATGGTATTTTGTACGAAAATCATGGACATAATAATATTGAGTGCTTTTTTGATGTGGATTGGGTGGGTTCCAAGATAGATAGGAGATCCACTACAGCCACTGTGTTTTTGTTGGTGGAAATTTGGTCTCATGGAAAAGTAAGAAGCAAACTGTTGTGCCCCGGTCTAGTGCAGAATCGGAATATAGGGCTATCGCCCAATCCTATGTGTGAAGTAATATGGATATATCAGTTTTTGACTGAAGTTGGTCTTATGGCCTCTTTGCTAGCAAAATTGTGGTGTGATAACCAAGCCGCTCTTCATATTGCTTCTAATCCTGTATTTCATGAATGAACTAAGCACATTGAAATTGACAGTCATTTCATTCGTGAGAAAATACAGTAAGGTTTAATCTCTACAAGATATGTGAAGATTGGAGAGCAATAAGAGATGTTTTCACTAAAGGTTTGAATGAGATTCAAATTGATTATATTTGTAATGAGTTGGGCATGATTAACATCTATGCTACATCTTAAGGGGGAGTATTGTAGATAATCATGCAAAATCTTACAGATATTGCATGATTAAGTGTATAAATCTATAATAAGATATTAGGAATGTAATTAATATATATTAAGAACAAATTTATAAAATAGAAAGTTAGATTATTCATTTCCTAGATTATATTATTTGTTTCCTACATTAGTTATTTATTTTCCCATATATTGATGTATAATTTATCAATACATACATAATAAAATTACAATCAATTCTCTGTTTTTCACATTCATTTATTGGAAATATGTCAGAGTCATGAAAGTGACTCGATTTTGGTGATAAAAAAAGCCTATGTGCGATTAAAATGAAATCATATAGAGGCAGTTAAGAAATTTATGAATTTATTCACGAAAAATTGCATCCTAATATTTTCCTATGAATTTAGCATATTTGGAATGAATTTGGAAATGG
>CM047744.1:19891531-19958330 GCA_026225825.1 Pistacia integerrima
GGAATGAATTTGGAAATGGCATGAGTTGATATTCGGTTGTGGTTTATGGATTAGGGGTGATTTTGTCTCATTTATGCTATTCAGGGGGTAAAATGACATGTTTCAAGAGGTTGATTTTGTCACTTTTCAATCATGTAGGAACTAAATGGATATTTACCACATTTTGTATAAAAATGAAGCGAAAGGTCACAAACAAGAGGCAGTCGCCAAAGACCTTCACCCATCACTGGAGTTTGGTCACTGGTCAGCGACCTTTCATCTTCCAGGCCGACGACTCTTCGCCTTCTCACACAGATTAGTCACCCATGTCAGTGACATATCACCGTTTCCACGTAGTGACTCTTCACCTTCCACTGGAGTTTGTACTGTTCTTCGGTGTCGATTGAGCTCCTTTTGCACTGGCCATCACCCCATCAACTTCCCCTCACATTTCCACCGCCGATCTCCCTTTTTTTCGGCGAGATCTATCACCTTGATCCGACAAATCTTTGACTTCCCAGCATGATTTTGTTCCCTTTTTGTCGGCCTTTTATCTCACCAGGACTTGATCCGAACTCCCCATCACTTGAGATTTCCATTGGTACCTTCGGATCCCATTATACTACCATTTGCCGGAAGACCCACCAGAAAACTAACATTTCTTGGTGAGTGCAATTGTTCGTATTTTGGGCTATCTATTGGTTGTTTTTGCTCCTTCTTCACATCATCTTATTGTCGGTTACTTTCTCTTCACCATGACCAGCTTTGTTTCCACCATTCCAGCCTTTGTCGACACCACCATGAGCGGCTGAGCTCCTAGTTGCCTGTTACGGTGTAGGGAGATCAGGATTGACACTCATGGATCTTATTGGCAGTTCTTGACTAGTTAGATGAGCCTGAATGTTGGATATTTGGTTAAGTTTCTTGTATTCAGATGATATTTGTTTTCGTTTCAGTTTGTTTGTGATGCTTTAATATTATTCTGATGCTTGACGTGCTGAATTGATAATGTCCATTGAAAACGTTTGTTGACATATAACTTTTCGCATAATTGAATGTTGGTTTGAGATTATTTAATGTTGATTATGACTTTAGATTGCTTGATCTTGTGCAATCAAGATGTATTAGCGTTTAATATCATTTCTACTAGGAATGCATTTGTTATGTATTTAGTTGATTGGATGATACAAGTTGATAGGTTGTACTTGTCAACGTTGTACCAACTAGTGGTGTTTAAGGGTTTAGCATTTTTTGGTTAGTCGATGATAGTCTTTAACCAATCGATCTATAACTAAGACGATGGAGAGACAAGATAGATTATACCTAGATTGCCAAGAGATATTTTTATTGATTTGCCTAGCCTTGTAGGTTTAGGAAATTGAAGAGCGAGGAGAGGAATTGTGAGAGTTGGTCTTGAGTCAAACCGAATCTGTAGCAGCAATGCTTTTAATACTGTATTTTAGTTAGCAATTTATTTGATGCTTTTAATTTTCCTGCAATTAATTAGTTTCTTTAGTTTTAATCAATCAATTTGCCAAGTTCTCTTTCGTTAACTCAAATATACATTAGGTCATTAGTCTTGCTCTGTGGATTCGACCCTGCTTATCACTAACTATGGTATTTAGGTTTAATTTTTGGCCATGATGACCGGTTCGACAAAATAGTGATTGGATAATTGACTTTGGTGCAACAGACCATATGACTTGTGATCGTTATAGGTTTAGTTACTTATCCCCTAAATGTTCCAAAACTACCATTGCCAATGCCAATGGCGTATCATCTTCAGTTATTGGAGTTGGTACAGTCCCGTTATCCCCCACCTTAGCCATCAAAGATGTCTTATTTGTGCCATCATTAAACTATAACCTTCTCTCTATTAATCAATTAACCAAATCTCATAATTGTATTGCTCTATTTTTTCCTACTCATTGTGTTTTTTAAGACATCCATACCAAGGAGAAGATTGGCTATGATAGACAAAACAGAGGATTGTATTATCTGGAGGATGGGTTCCAACATTCCAACAGAGAACGGCAAGCTCACTTGCTCAGGGAAGATTTGATGAATAAGAAAAAAGAGTAAATTTGGTTGTAGCATAAGAGACTAGGACATCCCTCTTTTAGCTATCTAAGGAGATTATTTCCCTCTTTGTTTAGAGGAGGTCATTTTTCGGATTTTAGTTCTGAAACTTGTGTAATGGCAAAAAGTCATCGTACTATTTTCCATTTAAGTGATAATAAAGCAAATATACCTTTTTCATTAATTCATTTGGATGTTTGGGGACCGACACCAATTTCTACTCTTAATGGGATGAGGTGGTTTGTAACTTTTGTTGATGATTGCACTCGAATGACTTGGGTTTATCAATTAAAACATAAGAGTGATGTCTGCTCGGTTTTTCGCTTGTTTCATCAAATGGTAACTACTCAGTTTGGTATTCCAATAAAATTCGTTTGTTCCAATGATAGGGGAGAATACTTAAAGCAAGAATTAACGGAATTCATGCACTCAGTAGGGGATTATTCACCAAACATATATGTGCCTATTCTCTTAACAAAATGGTGTTGCAGAGTAGAAAAACAGACAATTATTGGAAGTTACTCGGTCTCTCTTGATTGGAGGTCATGCCGCCTCTCACTTGTGGGGTGACACCTTGAATTTAGCGGCATCCTTAATAAACTATACACCATCTAGTGTTCTCAATTTTAGAAGACAATTGGATGCTCTCTTTGATCATTGCACTCTTCCATCGATGATACTTTTGGCTCCTTGAATTTTGGATGTGTGGTTTATGTCCATTTGCATCCCCATCAACGAACTAAGCTTGAGCCTTGTGCAATGAAGTGTGTTTTTGTGGGATATGGGATAAGTAAAAAGGCTACAAGTGTTATGATCCATCTTCTTGGAGATTTTATGTTTCCATGGATGTTATTTTTCATGAGATAGAACTTTTTACAAGACACCGACGATTGATTTACCACTTTAGGGGGAGAATCAAGACAAAGTGATTAATCACGAAAAACAACATGTGTTTTTTCCCTTTAAACGAAGGAAATCGGATGTCCAAAGATGCTATAAAAATAATTCTTTGTCTCGGATGTTTCCCAAACAACCGAAAGAACAGAAGGAAGAAAACCGGGTGACCGAGGAATTTACGAATGAACAAATGACTCTAAACTCCAAAGATGATTCTCTCTATAATAGTACCATGTCTCTTAACAATCCAGCACAACCATTGAGTTAATCTTCTCTTGAGCTCATTCAAAGGTACCCATTAATCCTAATTCTATGATTGTTGATGATGTTAATTTGAATCTCAATTGTCTCAATAACGTCTTCTAGCTTGTTCTAACTGTGCTATACCACCCATTAAATATGAGCCTGATCCTAAATCCAAAGTTAGACATCCCATTAGTGATAAAGTATCTCTAGAAAAATTGTCCAAGTCATATGCGTATTATGTGCTATAGTTATCATCTATCTTTATTCATAGTAAAATGCAAGAAGCTTTAGTAGATGACCGTGGGTAGATGGGTATTTGCAGTCAAGCATAAGGCAAATGAGATCATTGAAAGGTACAAAGCTTGGTTGGTTGAAAAAGGGTATATGCAGTCTTATGAGATTGACTATCAAGACATTTTTGCACCAGTTGCCAAGCTTAACACAGTTAAAGTGCTCTTGTCATTTGCAGTTACCTAAGATAGGCCACTTCATCAATTTGATGTAAAAAATGCTCTCTTGCATGGAGATCTTGCAGAAAAAGTGTATATGGATCTTCCTCTGAGTATAGAGAATTACTCAAATGTAACAAAGGTGTGCAAACTCAAGAAGGCCTTTTATTGTTTAAAGTAATCTCTAAGAGCATGGTTCGCGATTCACCAAGTCTATGAAGAACTTCGGCTATAAACAAAGCAACTTAGATCACACCTTGCTTTTAAAGCACCAAAAAGGCAGAATTATTGCTTTGATTATCTATGTTGATGATATGGTGGTGACACATGATGATCAAGATGAAATTGAGAACTTACAATGACACTTGGCCTCAAAATTTGAAATGAAATAGCTTGGTGACTTGAAGTACTTTCTTGGGATTGAAGTAGCCAGATCAAAAAATGGTATTTTCTTATCTCAACGGAAATGCATTCTTGATTTGTTAAGCGAAATGGGGATGCTTGGATGTAAGCTGCGAATACTCCTATTGAACAAAATCATAAGTTATTTCATTGTTTGGATACAACTTTTACTGATAAGGCAAGGTACCAGAGACTTGTGGGATAATTGATTTATATGTCCTACACTAGGCTAGATATTATTTATTCATTATGTGTAGTGTAAAACTCCTCTCCAATCAGGTATCCTCTGAATATCCCTCAATGAGAATCCCGGGGATATATGTCTGGAGAACGAGTTGTATTTAGAAAAAACCCGCGTAAGGATAAAAATAATAATATCCAAAACATGCATATAAGGTGTCATGTAGTATCCAAACTTATAATTTCAAAAACTTTAAGAATTTATCTGGAAATTATACAATCAAAACATATTTATAGGGTGGAAGCTTCCAAAGATGTTTCACGAACATTTATCATTTACATTATTTACATCAAGATAAAAACATCAAGATGACAATAAATCATCTCCCCTCACGTGTAGCCCCATTGTCTCTAGCATCATTTGCTTCTGGTCTACCTACAAAGCAATCAACAATGAAAGGGTGAGCGCTAATCGCTCAGTAAGGAATGATCAATTTCATTCTAAATGTGATATTTGACCTTCATTTAAACATAGTTGTTAACACACCACTTATCTTTTACATCTAGGTATACTTCCATTTTTTTTTTTTTTTCTTTCTAATTCATATGTTTTTCACCATTTTATCCCATGGCTATGTAAATATTAATGCATATACATACAAATAAGTATGTAAACATATTACATGTCATGATATTATCTAAATATCATCTAACATAAGTATAAATCATCTTATGATGTAAATAATATCATAATTCATGTAATGCAACTAATTGCATATGAAGCATTTAACGTGTAGCCGATTAGACTTTTCTTAGTGCCTTAAGCACTTCATATCATCTAGCCTCAAATTCAACTAGAGCTCATATCATTGGGAGACGTGCTTACGTGTTATTTAGCATCTAAAACATATATTCATCTTTTCTTAAACGGTATACGAGGATATGCTTACGCATTTTCCATCATATCTATATGCATCTCTAACATCTTATGGCATGTAAAGACATATTTTAGTGAGCTTAATACTTTTAATTCATTTATGGATTAATAATTTATTTACATTACCTCTTGCTCATATTCATCATCTTAAAACATGTATTACATTGCATCTTTATGCCATTTCATAACATTAATCATGCATTGACATCATGACCATGTATATCTTTCAAAGATCATCTAACTAATGGGTAAACATTAGTAAATGGCTTAATCACATCAATATATAATCAATTCATAATCATAAGAATTAATTATGTTAAACCTTAAACTTTAATAACTAGAAGCTTATACTTGAGGCCATTTTCTATCCATTTGCTAAACGAATTGGCTCTTGGCCTAAACATAAAAGTTGTAGGGCTATGTCTTAAATTTCTACGCTTTAAGAATCATCTCATTTGGATTTTTATAACTCAAGTTATGGTCGAAATACTGAAGCATGTTTAACATAACCCCTAAGCTTACCAAATCCGATTTTTTCATATTAAACTATGCCACATCAATTCCTATTGACAATTAACCAATAGGTCAACTTATGGATCAAATAAACCTTCCCTTAATAGTCTTTAACATCTTAAAGTCGTGTAAAATCTCATTCCCATAATCATCCATTATTGTTATAACATTGTAAGCTAATGCAAACAACACATCAACACTTCTAATAGCAACCATTCAACACCATGTGACCTCTAATACTACAAGTTTTGCCACAATCAACATCCACACTTCATTTTCTTCAATCAAACAAAACAACTCATAAAATATAAATAGCAATAACTTCATGTATAATGAATTTAAGGCAATAAATAGAATAAATGAGTTCAACTACACTTGTCATCAACTAATTCTATGCCTTAAAGCCTTAATTTAAGGTTTCATTAAAATCTACAAACCCTTGCATAATCCCTAAAGTCATGGGAGGTTCTTCCTTACCTTTTTAAAGAATTCCTCCAACAAATCCTTTGCCTTTGTCTTCTTTTACACCTTAGTCCTACATATATAACATCATAACTCAACATCTACTTCAAATCTTCAAATCACATCAAAACTAGGGTTTTTAATCCTTACCTTAAACCCTCCAACTTGAAGATCCAAGGCTCCTATCTTGTTCTCCTTGAAAAATTATGCAAAACTGCTTTAAAACTTAGAGAGAGAAAGCTTATTTCATGGAAAATTCGTTATATGTACTAATTTTCAAATATGATATATTTGACGCTATATATTAGAAGGAGACAGGAAAATAATACGCTCAGATAGTTTAATGTCTTAAATGTGTTTTCTAGGTTACTCTTGCCTTCAAAAGGGATATCGATGCTATTGTCCTAGTCTTAATAGATATCTAGTGTCACCTGATGTTACTTTCTTAGAAAACACCCATTTTTTTCCTACTTCGTCTACCTATACAAGTCAGGGGGAGGATGATGACTTACTAATCTACATTGTCACATCCCTATTGGCTACTCCTACCCCTGAGGCTTCCCCACCTACTATTCCTCCTCCGGCACCACCTCTTGTTTGTCCACTACCTCTAATTCGTATTGTCTATTCTCATCGATAGGAACCTCCTGTACCAGTCAATTCTTCGTCAAATCCAGTCTCCAGTTATCTCGACACCTGTATTCCTAGTCAGGAAGACCCTTAGAATTCATGTCCTGCCTAAGACTCTTCGTTGTTGGATCCAACCTTGAGTGATCTTGATCTTTCTATTGTTCTATGGAAAGGTAAACGTTAGTGTATTTATCCTATCTCTTCATTTGTTTCTTATGATCACCTATCATCTTTTTCTTGTTCTTTTGTGGCATCCCTAAACTCTGTCTCCCTTCCTACAACTGTTCATGAAGCCTTATCTCATCTTGGCTAGTGTGATGCTATGATAGAAGAGATGAATGATTTAGATGTTAAAAGTATTTGGACCTTGGTTGACTTACCTACTGGAAAGAGACCTATTGGATGCAAATGGGTGTTTGCTATTAAAGAAAATCTTGATGGGTCAATGGCTAGATTTAAAGCTTGTCTTGTAGCTAAAGGTTATGCTTAAACTTATGGAGTGGAATTGGCTTTTGTTCGCTTATTTATCTCTATGGTGGCTACTCATTCTTGGCCATTACGTCAGTTGGACATCAAAAATGCTTTTTTACATGGTGACCTTCTAGAACAAGTTTATATGGAGCAACCACCTAGGTTTTTTTGCTCAGGGGGAGTATGGGAAAGTTTGTCGTCTTCACAAATCGTTGTATGGTTTGAAATAGAGTCCACGTGCTTGGTTTGGAAAGTTCATTCATGTATTTGAAAAGTTCGAATGACAAAGAGCAAGTCTAATCACTCTCTCTTACAAATAATTGGCGTTGGCATTATTCTTCTTGTCGTACATGTTGACGACATTATCATCACTGGGAGTGACATTATAGGGATTTCATTACTTAAGTCCTTTCTTCACACCCATTTTCATACAAAAGATTTAGAAGTGTTGAAGTATTTCTTGGGGGTTGAGGTAACAAGGAGCAAGAAAGACATCTTTCTCTCTCAAAGGAAATATGTACTTGACTTATTAACTGAGACAGGAAAATTGGGAGCTAAGCCATGCAGTACGCCAATGTTTCCTAATTTGCAACTTACCAAAGATGGTGAACTGTTTGAAGATCCGAAGAGGTATAGAAGACTAGTTGGAAAGTTGAACTATCTAATAGTCACTCGTCCTGATATTGCGTTTTCTGTCAATGTAGTAAGTCAATTCATGTCTTCTCCTACGGTTGACTATTAGGCAGCGTTAGAGCAGATTTTGTGTTATCTGAAAGGAGCTCCAGGACATGGTATTTTGTACGAAAATCATGGACATAATAATATTGAGTGCTTTTTTGATGTGGATTGGGTGGGTTCCAAGATAGATAGGGAGATCCACTACAGCCACCGTGTTTTTTGTTGGTGGAAATTTGGTCTCATGGAAAAGTAAGAAGCAAAGTTGTGCCCGGTCCTAGTGCAGTCGGAATATAGGGCTATCGCCCAGTCTATGTGTGAAGTAATATGGATATATCAGTTTTTGACTGAAGTTGGTCTTATGGCCTCTTTGCTAGCAAAATTGTGGTGTGATAACCAAGCCGCTCTTCATATTGCTTCTAATCCTGTATTTCATGAATGAACTAAGCACATTGAAATTGACAGTCATTTCATTCGTGAGAAAATACAGTAAGGTTTAATCTCTACAAGATATGTGAAGATTGGAGAGCAATAAGAGATGTTTTCACTAAAGGTTTGAATGAGATTCAAATTGATTATATTTGTAATGAGTTGGGCATGATTAACATCTATGCTACATCTTAAGGGGGAGTATTGTAGATAATCATGCAAAATCTTACAGATATTGCATGATTAAGTGTATAAATCTATAATAAGATATTAGGAATGTAATTAATATATATTAAGAACAAATTTATAAAATAGAAAGTTAGATTATTCATTTCCTAGATTATATTATTTGTTTCCTACATTAGTTATTTATTTTCCCATATATTGATGTATAATTTATCAATACATACATAATAAAATTACAATCAATTCTCTGTTTTTCACATTCATTTATTGGAAATATGTCAGAGTCATGAAAGTGACTCGATTTTGGTGATAAAAAAAGCCTATGTGCGATTAAAATGAAATCATATAGAGGCAGTTAAGAAATTTATGAATTTATTCACGAAAAATTGCATCCTAATATTTTCCTATGAATTTAGCATATTTGGAATGAATTTGGAAATGGCATGAGTTGATATTCGGTTGTGGTTTATGGATTAGGGGTGATTTTGTCTCATTTATGCTATTCAGGGGGTAAAATGACATGTTTCAAGAGGTTGATTTTGTCACTTTTCAATCATGTAGGAACTAAATGGATATTTACCACATTTTGTATAAAAATGAAGCGAAAGGTCACAAACAAGAGGCAGTCGCCAAAGACCTTCACCCATCACTGGAGTTTGGTCACTGGTCGGCGACCTTTCATCTTCCAGGCCGACGACTCTTCGCCTTCTCACACAGATTAGTCACCCATGTCAGTGACATATCACCGTTTCCACGTAGTGACTCTTCACCTTCCACTGGAGTTTGTACTGTTCTTCGGTGTCGATTGAGCTCCTTTTGCACTGGCCATCACCCCATCAACTTCCCCTCACATTTCCACCGCCGATCTCCCTTTTTTTCGGCGAGATCTATCACCTTGATCCGACAAATCTTTGACTTCCCAGCATGATTTTGTTCCCTTTTTGTCGGCCTTTTATCTCACCAGGACTTGATCCGAACTCCCCATCACTTGAGATTTCCATTGGTACCTTCGGATCCCATTATACTACCATTTGTTAAGGAAGACCCACCGAAAACTAACATTTCTTGGTGAGTGCAATTGTTCGTATTTTGGGCTATCTATTGGTTGTTTTTGCTCCTTCTTCACATCATCTTATTGTCGGTTACTTTCTCTTCACCATGACCAGCTTTGTTTCCACCATTCCAGCCTTTGTCGACACCACCATGAGCGGCTGAGCTCCTAGTTGCCTGTTACGGTGTAGGGAGATCAGGATTGACACTCATGGATCTTATTGGCAGTTCTTGACTAGTTAGATGAGCCTGAATGTTGGATATTTGGTTAAGTTTCTTGTATTCAGATGATATTTGTTTTCGTTTCAGTTTGTTTGTGATGCTTTAATATTATTCTGATGCTTGACGTGCTGAATTGATAATGTCCATTGAAAACGTTTGTTGACATATAACTTTTCGCATAATTGAATGTTGGTTTGAGATTATTTAATGTTGATTATGACTTTAGATTGCTTCGATACTGTGCAATCAAGATGTATTAGCGTTTAATATCATTTCTACTAGGAATGCATTTGTTATGTATTTAGTTGATTGGATGATACAAGTTGATAGGTTGTACTTGTCAACGTTGTACCAACTAGTGGTGTTTAAGGGTTTAGCATTTTTTGGTTAGTCGATGATAGTCTTTAACCAATCGATCTATAACTAAGACGATGGAGAGACAAGATAGATTATACCTAGATTGCCAAGAGATATTTTTATTGATTTGCCTAGCCTTGTAGGTTTAGGAAATTGAAGAGCGAGGAGAGGAATTGTGAGAGTTGGTCTTGAGTCAAACCGAATCTGTAGCAGCAATGCTTTTAATACTGTATTTTAGTTAGCAATTTATTTGATGCTTTTAATTTTCCTGCAATTAATTAGTTTCTTTAGTTTTAATCAATCAATTTGCCAAGTTCTCTTTCGTTAACTCAAATATACATTAGGTCATTAGTCTTGCTCTGTGGATTCGACCCTGCTTATCACTAACTATGGTATTTAGGTTTAATTTTTGGCCATGATGACCGGTTCGACAAAATAGTGATTGGATAATTGACTTTGGTGCAACAGACCATATGACTTGTGATCGTTATAGGTTTAGTTACTTATCCCCTAAATGTTCCAAAACTACCATTGCCAATGCCAATGGCGTATCATCTTCAGTTATTGGAGTTGGTACAGTCCCGTTATCCCCCACCTTAGCCATCAAAGATGTCTTATTTGTGCCATCATTAAACTATAACCTTCTCTCTATTAATCAATTAACCAAATCTCATAATTGTATTGCTCTATTTTTTCCTACTCATTGTGTTTTTTAAGACATCCATACCAAGGAGAAGATTGGCTATGATAGACAAAACAGAGGATTGTATTATCTGGAGGATGGGTTCCAACATTCCAACAGAGAACGGCAAGCTCACTTGCTCAGGGAAGATTTGATGAATAAGAAAAAAGAGTAAATTTGGTTGTAGCATAAGAGACTAGGACATCCCTCTTTTAGCTATCTAAGGAGATTATTTCCCTCTTTGTTTAGAGGAGGTCATTTTTCGGATTTTAGTTCTGAAACTTGTGTAATGGCAAAAAGTCATCGTACTATTTTCCATTTAAGTGATAATAAAGCAAATATACCTTTTTCATTAATTCATTTGGATGTTTGGGGACCGACACCAATTTCTACTCTTAATGGGATGAGGTGGTTTGTAACTTTTGTTGATGATTGCACTCGAATGACTTGGGTTTATCAATTAAAACATAAGAGTGATGTCTGCTCGGTTTTTCGCTTGTTTCATCAAATGGTAACTACTCAGTTTGGTATTCCAATAAAATTCGTTTGTTCCAATGATAGGGGAGAATACTTAAAGCAAGAATTAACGGAATTCATGCACTCAGTAGGGGATTATTCACCAAACATATATGTGCCTATTCTCTTAACAAAATGGTGTTGCAGAGTAGAAAAACAGACAATTATTGGAAGTTACTCGGTCTCTCTTGATTGGAGGTCATGCCGCCTCTCACTTGTGGGGTGACACCTTGAATTTAGCGGCATCCTTAATAAACTATACACCATCTAGTGTTCTCAATTTTAGAAGACAATTGGATGCTCTCTTTGATCATTGCACTCTTCCATCGATGATACTTTTGGCTCCTTGAATTTTGGATGTGTGGTTTATGTCCATTTGCATCCCCATCAACGAACTAAGCTTGAGCCTTGTGCAATGAAGTGTGTTTTTGTGGGATATGGGATAAGTAAAAAGGCTACAAGTGTTATGATCCATCTTCTTGGAGATTTTATGTTTCCATGGATGTTATTTTTCATGAGATAGAACTTTTTACAAGACACCGACGATTGATTTACCACTTTAGGGGGAGAATCAAGACAAAGTGATTAATCACGAAAAACAACATGTGTTTTTTTCCCTTTAAACGAAGGAAATCGGATGTCCAAAGATGCTATAAAAATAATTCTTTGTCTCGGATGTTTCCCAAACAACCGAAAGAACAGAAGGAAGAAAACCGGGTGACCGAGGAATTTACGAATGAACAAATGACTCTAAACTCCAAAGATGATTCTCTCTATAATAGTACCATGTCTCTTAACAATCCAAAGACAACCATTGAGTTAATCTTCTCTTGAGCTCATTCAAAGGTACCCATTAATCCTAATTCTATGATTGTTGATGATGTTAATTTGAATCTCAATTGTCTCAATAACGTCTTCTAGCTTGTTCTAACTGTGCTATACCACCCATTAAATATGAGCCTGATCCTAAATCCAAAGTTAGACATCCCATTAGTGATAAAGTATCTCTAGAAAAATTGTCCAAGTCATATGCGTATTATGTGCTATAGTTATCATCTATCTTTATTCATAGTAAAATGCAAGAAGCTTTAGTAGATGACCGTGGGTAGATGGGTATTTGCAGTCAAGCATAAGGCAAATGAGATCATTGAAAGGTACAAAGCTTGGTTGGTTGAAAAAGGGTATATGCAGTCTTATGAGATTGACTATCAAGACATTTTTGCACCAGTTGCCAAGCTTAACACAGTTAAAGTGCTCTTGTCATTTGCAGTTACCTAAGATAGGCCACTTCATCAATTTGATGTAAAAAATGCTCTCTTGCATGGAGATCTTGCAGAAAAAGTGTATATGGATCTTCCTCTGAGTATAGAGAATTACTCAAATGTAACAAAGGTGTGCAAACTCAAGAAGGCCTTTTATTGTTTAAAGTAATCTCTAAGAGCATGGTTCGGCAGATTCACCAAGTCTATGAAGAACTTCGGCTATAAACAAAGCAACTTAGATCACACCTTGCTTTTAAAGCACCAAAAAGGCAGAATTATTGCTTTGATTATCTATGTTGATGATATGGTGGTGACACATGATGATCAAGATGAAATTGAGAACTTACAATGACACTTGGCCTCAAAATTTGAAATGAAATAGCTTGGTGACTTGAAGTACTTTCTTGGGATTGAAGTAGCCAGATCAAAAAATGGTATTTTCTTATCTCAACGGAAATGCATTCTTGATTTGTTAACTGAAATGGGGATGCTTGGATGTAAGCCTGCGAATACTCCTATTGAACAAAATCATAAGTTATTTCATTGTTTGGATACAACTTTTACTGATAAGGCAAGGTACCAGAGACTTGTGGGATAATTGATTTATATGTCCTACACTAGGCTAGATATTATTTATTCATTATGTGTAGTGTAAAACTCCTCTCCAATCAGGTATCCTCTGAATATCCCTCAATGAGAATCCCGGGGATATATGTCTGGAGAACGAGTTGTATTTAGAAAAAACCCGCGTAAGGATAAAAATAATAATATCCAAAACATGCATATAAGGTGTCATGTAGTATCCAAACTTATAATTTCAAAAACTTTAAGAATTTATCTGGAAATTATACAATCAAAACATATTTATAGGGTGGAAGCTTCCAAAGATGTTTCACGAACATTTATCATTTACATTATTTACATCAAGATAAAAACATCAAGATGACAATAAATCATCTCCCCTCACGTGTAGCCCCATTGTCTCTAGCATCATTTGCTTCTGGTCTACCTACAAAGCAATCAACAATGAAAGGGTGAGCGCTAATCGCTCAGTAAGGAATGATCAATTTCATTCTAAATGTGATATTTGACCTTCATTTAAACATAGTTGTTAACACACCACTTATCTTTTACATCTAGGTATACTTCCATTTTTTTTTTTTTTTCTTTCTAATTCATATGTTTTTCACCATTTTATCCCATGGCTATGTAAATATTAATGCATATACATACAAATAAGTATGTAAACATATTACATGTCATGATATTATCTAAATATCATCTAACATAAGTATAAATCATCTTATGATGTAAATAATATCATAATTCATGTAATGCAACTAATTGCATATGAAGCATTTAACGTGTAGCCGATTAGACTTTTCTTAGTGCCTTAAGCACTTCATATCATCTAGCCTCAAATTCAACTAGAGCTCATATCATTGGGAGACGTGCTTACGTGTTATTTAGCATCTAAAACATATATTCATCTTTTCTTAAACGGTATACGAGGATATGCTTACGCATTTTCCATCATATCTATATGCATCTCTAACATCTTATGGCATGTAAAGACATATTTTAGTGAGCTTAATACTTTTAATTCATTTATGGATTAATAATTTATTTACATTACCTCTTGCTCATATTCATCATCTTAAAACATGTATTACATTGCATCTTTATGCCATTTCATAACATTAATCATGCATTGACATCATGACCATGTATATCTTTCAAAGATCATCTAACTAATGGGTAAACATTAGTAAATGGCTTAATCACATCAATATATAATCAATTCATAATCATAAGAATTAATTATGTTAAACCTTAAACTTTAATAACTAGAAGCTTATACTTGAGGCCATTTTCTATCCATTTGCTAAACGAATTGGCTCTTGGCCTAAACATAAAAGTTGTAGGGCTATGTCTTAAATTTCTACGCTTTAAGAATCATCTCATTTGGATTTTTATAACTCAAGTTATGGTCGAAATACTGAAGCATGTTTAACATAACCCCTAAGCTTACCAAATCCGATTTTTTCATATTAAACTATGCCACATCAATTCCTATTGACAATTAACCAATAGGTCAACTTATGGATCAAATAAACCTTCCCTTAATAGTCTTTAACATCTTAAAGTCAGTGTAAAATCTCATTCCCATAATCATCCATTATTGTTATAACATTGTAAGCTAATGCAAACAACACATCAACACTTCTAATAGCAACCATTCAACACCATGTGACCTCTAATACTACAAGTTTTGCCACAATCAACATCCACACTTCATTTTCTTCAATCAAACAAAACAACTCATAAAATATAAATAGCAATAACTTCATGTATAATGAATTTAAGGCAATAAATAGAATAAATGAGTTCAACTACACTTGTCATCAACTAATTCTATGCCTTAAAGCCTTAATTTAAGGTTTCATTAAAATCTACAAACCCTTGCATAATCCCTAAAGTCATGGGAGGTTCTTCCTTACCTTTTTAAAGAATTCCTCCAACAAATCCTTTGCCTTTGTCTTCTTTTACACCTTAGTCCTACATATATAACATCATAACTCAACATCTACTTCAAATCTTCAAATCACATCAAAACTAGGGTTTTTAATCCTTACCTTAAACCCTCCAACTTGAAGATCCAAGGCTCCTATCTTGTTCTCCTTGAAAAATTATGCAAAACTGCTTTAAAACTTAGAGAGAGAAAGCTTATTTCATGGAAAATTCGTTATATGTACTAATTTTCAAATATGATATATTTGACGCTATATATTAGAAGGAGACAGGAAAATAATACGCTCAGATAGTTTAATGTCTTCAACAATAGAAAGTAGAATAGCAATCTCCAGGGCTTAATAAAACCATTTCATATGTTTTAATACTTGTAATTTCATATATATATATATATATATATATAGTTTTAAGAATTATTGAAAAAGATCAATCTTCATGTTAAAATTAATTTTGTGAAGTGATAGAAGATAAGTAAATTACTAACCTTGATCATATAATGTGCCACTGAGTCCGCAATTAGACAATATTAATTTCTTAAGAGAAATTATCGGTTTAAAGATTTGAGAAAAACTGTTGTTGAGAGCAGTTCCATACATGTCCAAACTTTCCAAATTTCTGAAATAAATAGAACCTACACATTGACATGAATGTTTGTGAATATGCATAAGCAAATGTTCCAAATTTTGAAATTAATAAAATCTATACATACTGAAAACAATATTAAAATTAAAAAAAAAAATATCAAGCTCAATTGCACATTCTACGAACTATTTTGTACAATACTAATCATTTTTGTTACTTTTAAAGATTAAAATAATTCAATCTAATCCATTCCCAAAGAGGAAAATTCCTACTTTTTTCAATAGTTTATGGCCAACATTTAAGGCTAGTTAAAAGTCTACTCGATTAAAATATAAATATTTGAACTCATTTTTGCAATTCCCATACCTAGAATATTATAATAAAAGAAAATTTAATTTTTAATATGTATAGAAATTAATATTTGATCACATTATTGGAAATATTTCATTTTTTTCCTCATCTAACTTGAATATAAATTTTCTATATGTACAAAAAATTTCATTGATAATCGATTAATCATTGAGAACAATAAGAGGTGTTTTATCCACAAATTGAAAACAATTATTTAATATCAAGAATAAAGCTTAAAACTTATATCTAACTTCAACATAATCTTATATATGAACTAATGCAAATGAAACTAATCTTGAATTTACCATGATCATGTGAGAAGCCATTGAATTCAAAATCTCTCATTGACAAATGTTTCAAGACAAGTTGCAACAAGCTTTGTAGAAAACCTATATGGAGCTTTGACCCGTTCAAGTTCAATTCTTCCAAGGTGGTCAAATTGTGCAACTCATAAAACAAAGGCAACAAAATTTAAATCTTGCTAGGTAAGTAACTAATAAATCATCAATAATTTTGTTTTAGCAACATGACTTTCACTTATTTCTTACCTCGAGTAATTATTGTTCCATTAAAATCATTATATGAAAGGTCAAGTGTCTTCAAGGATGAGAATGACCTCAATGTTGACTGTAGAAAAACACTTGCATCAGTGGTTTCAATACCACTTAGAGAAAGGATATTCAACTTCTTCAAGCCTCTATAATCGTAAGTTAAAAAACTAAATTATAATTAACAATCTTCAACGTAATACAAGGAACCTATTTTACATAGGAATGTATTGTTTATTGAAGTTTCGTTCATTTAATAAATAAGATTATATATTGTTTCTAAAACTCAATTCTCGTATTTTGCAAATTAAAGGAAAAAAATATATTTTTTACTAGCTGGAGTATAAAGATTTATGAAACACGAAGCCAATTTTTTTCTTTTATAAATTGTGTTATGCATTTTTGAAAAAAAAACTTAAAAAACTCACAAATAGTGCTATGGGTTTCTATTAATTAACCTTAGTCTTTCTTTCATTAAAATAATTCTCTATTTTTCAAATTTAAAAAAAATTGTTTGCTAGACAATTTGAAAATCAAAAATCAAAAGAACTTTTTTTCTTAAAAAAAAAAAGAAAAAAAGAAAAAAAAGGAAAAATTAAACTCAAGAATTATGTTTTGTAATTTGTAAAATAACACCTATTGCAACATTACTTTTTATTTAATATTTAATTAATAAGATTTAATATTTTTTCTTATAATTGTTCCATATTTTGAAAATTAGAGGAAATGTAATTTTTGTTTATCAGCTATTGTATCAAGATTTTTTTTTATCAGCTATTGTATCAAGATTTATGAAACACAAATTTGTATTTAATTTCAAGAATTATATTACGTGCTTTTGCCAAACAAAAAAAAAAAAAAAAAAAACTCTAAAATAACACCATTGTTTGTTAATGTTTGTTTAAGTTCGTTTTATAATTTATATCTAATTGGATTCATTCTTTTCATTGCTTGTATTTTATTTTTACCACTTATTTTCAGTGATATTCCTCTGAATTTAAAATGTAAAAACCATTCCAATCTAAAAAATTCATATCAAACACTTAAATTTGAAATTCCCAATTTACCATTATGCTACAAACAAAACTAAAAATCTTTTTTTTTTTTTTTTAATATTTGATAATTAAATATATTAAAAGAGTATTATTACCTTAATTGTTAGGTCAATCAATTAAATGGTTCCTAAAATAAAGTATTTTAATACTAGAACCATAATTAACATCAATTAATATTGTAATTACTAAAATAAAATAATTATATAATGGCACATAACTGCTATATATAATTACATTAATAAATTAGTAAATACATAATATAAAGTTTTTGTTTGGATATCATTAAATCATATAATATATAAAATCTGGTGTTTAGTGGGACCAAACTCTATTAAGTAATAAGTGGGAAAAAAAAAAACAATCACAACTTCGGTTTTTCTTTCTTTGAAATCATTCTCTATTTTACATTAATAAATACTGTTTGCTAATTTGTGTATTTGAAAATCAAGATTTAGAAGAAAAAAAGAACTCAAGTATGTTTTGGAAAATTTAAAATAGAATTTATAAAACACAAGAAATATTTTTTTCCCTATATTTATTTGTTAATAATGTCAAAATCCATTTAATTTAATATTTCATTAACATGAAAATTATATATTTCATTTTTATTTTAAAAACAATATTATAACAGTAATTTTACAAAAGTTAAAAGTATCCTAATTAAATATTCTTACTTAATTTTAGTGATAAAATACAAATAAAATACTTAATAGAATATATTTTTCAACATTACCTTTGGGGCTGACAAATTGGTCAATCTCATTATAGCTCATGTCCAACTCCTCTAAGTTTTTCAAAGAAAGTAACCCTAAGAAAAGATTAAGCAATTTCACAAGGTTAAACTCTTTCATATAGACAATTTAAAAGTTCAGTTACCAGAAATTCACAAAAAATTGTTGAAATTAAGAGAATGAGAAGCTAGCTTATTACCTTCAATATTAATAGCTCCTTTAAATCCATTATTAGCTAGATATAAATACTTTAATGAGGAGAGACCAGCTAGAGATGATAAGATGCTATTATTGAATTTGTTGCCTCTTAAATATAGTCGCTCCAAGTTACCCAATCTTGAAAGCCTCTCGAAACCTACAAATACTCAAACATTTTCAAACGAATAAATTGCTTCCATGCAAATTATCATATAATGTAACACAAAGTAATTATAAAAATATTGAAAAAAATAAATCAATAAGTAAAAATAAAATTCCAACTTTAATATTTTTGGGGATCTTTTCCAATATTTTGATTAAACATGCATACAAGTTCGATTGATTTAAATTATGCAGATAAATCCAATTGATTGAATATCTATTAAGAATATAACTTTTGAAAGTTTGAAATCTGTTGTAAAAATCATGAAATTAACAACTCTATAAAATATGTTGAAATCCTCAAATTTAATTGTAAAGGAGAGAATTTTGAGGAATTTGTAATAATGTGAAATCATTTTATTAAAATCATAGGGTACCAGCTAGATGCAAAGAAATTTACAGAAAATTAAATATAAGCATAATTGTAGGAATAATAAAATTGAAGGGAGGAGGACAATTGACCTTCGTTCTCAATACAACCGCCTATATTATTATTAGATAAGTCAAGCCAGTGTAGTTGTTGGAAGGGAGAAAACAAAGAAGCATTTAGATACCACTCTTCCATATCCCAGCTTGCTCCAAAAAGATTGATTCCTAGAACTTTGCCAGTGATGTTGTCGCACTCAACCGTTTCCCATTTACAACACTCTGAATTTTCCACCCAATTGGAAAGATAATTATTAGAATTGAAAAAAGGTTTAAGTTGCAGGAGAGCACTTCTCTCTTCATCCCAACATCTCTCACCCTCACTCCACCACCCTTCTAGCGAAACCAACATCATTACTAAGAACACCAAAAACCACTTACAACCCATTTCTCAGAATAAACTAAACTTCTGTGTCTCACAACACACTGCCTCCACTCTATTTATAATATAATGAGGGCCCCCCTTCTCTTGGACTTCCTCGTCTTTTCCATTAATTAAGCAAGTAAACAAAGAGAACCATGGTTATCAAATCGCGTATCGTATTGTGTATCGAAAACCTAATTTTTTGAATCATGTATCGTATCGTAGGATACGCCTTTTTAAAATAATAATAATAAAATTCTAAAAATTACTATCATCCCCAAGATTAATTAACGAATTTTGTGATATTATTGGTTTTAAATTATGATATTACATAATCAAAATTAAGAATTTATATTATTTCATTTCAACCATTCAATCATTTTCAAGATCAATGTCAATATCTATATCTTCACTTGTGTTATTATTATCATGCAAAATGAGCAACATATCTTCCTCTTCACTTTCTCCATACAAAATTGGTAAATTTGAGTGGGTTTTAGTGAACCGGGTTGGTTGACTCAGATCCAACCTGAAAATTATTTTGGGCCTTTGGCCCAAATTAATAAATTCGTATTGATATTTTTAAGGATACAAACCAATACATATCGTATTGTAGGATAAATATCAACATATTGAAAAGTTTATGATACACTCTCTGATACGTATCGTTGGCGACCCGTAGCAAATCGTATCATAGGATACATATCACATATCGTAGGATACTAATAACCATGAAGAGAACTAATAAAATGGTTCTGTTTCCTTACCAAATGATAAACCACTAAAGAATTGGTACTCATTTGTACACTTGTAATTAGACTTTAGAATTAACTTTTAGCTTTTTGTTATCAAAATTAACGCAACATTATAAAATAATATATAAAACATAATTTTTATCAATAATCTTTTGCTTTTTTTTTTAATATAAAAAACAATATACCAAACACATTTTGGACATCAAGCTAAAATCTAGTTGTATTCCAAGTCAATGTAATTGGTTAAGACTTATGGCAGAACAGGGAATTTAAACAATTCCTTTTATTTTTTTCTATAAAAATAATTCTTAAAGGCTTAACAATAATGTTTAAAACTGACACTACTTTATCTAGAAAAATATGTAGATATTTCATTGGATCTCAGCTATATTAATTAAAATTATATTTTATCCCTTCAATTTAGAGTCTAAATTAGTGTATGACTTTCATGAAAGCAAATCCAAATTCTTATTCATAAAAATATGTAGTGATTTCTCTTTTTATATTTGTCATAATTGACAACATAATTTTCCACAGTTGAGGAGTTATATTAGCTGCTTTAATTGTTTTTCAGTTGACTCATTCAAGACGAAGCAATTTGCTATGTGCCATAAAAAATTACAACTATAATATAAAAAAACCAATTTAATTTGTTCAAGGTAGTAATCCCTGACTGCCTAATTATCATTTCACATATTAGTTTGAATGGATTTTACTATATATAAAAAATAAGAGAAATTTTCAAAAATTAGTTTGTATAAAATACCCAATTACTTAACCGTCAAGAGGGAGATATGTGATATTTTTTTCAAAATACTCAGAGAGATTATTGGATTTCATTATTTAGTTAGAGGAATAGTTGGGTTTTTATCAAACCACAAAGAAGGTGGTAGGCAATTCTCCTAATTATTAGTATTAAATCTTAATAAAATTGAGCTACTTATTTTAACACTAAAAAGCCTAATGGCTCACTAATACTAAGGGAGATAAGTGTAGGCTTTTAACCATAAAGGGCGCAGTTACAATTTATTAATATCAACATCATCATGGGGTGTACATAAGAATTTAGCCTAAAAAGTTATTGCTCGGTTATTTTATTAGACTACTTTCAAGGAGTCAAGTCTTAGAAGTCTCGGTCTTACAAAGTTTGTATATTGAAGTCTAGTATACAAAGTGATATGTGACACCATGATTAGAAGAGTGAAAATGTAAAATGAATATGTTAAATAAAGATGAATGATATGTCAATTAATGGGCAACACCAGGGGCGGAGCCAGCCCCAAGCCTACCCTCACATTTAAAAAAAAAATGTTTATATAGGTTTATAAAAAAATTCTATATATATATATATATATATATACCTATCTTCATATTTAAAAAAAAAAGAGAAATATTATATATATATCCAGACTCATACAAAACTTTTTATTAATATATATATTCCACGCCTATATCATATTAAAAATTTAAAACTCTCTCCACTTTTTTCTACGTATATCTGTTTTTTATGATTTTATCCCTACAGTTTTTTATTCTCTCATTTTCTCTTTCACTTTCTCTATGTTATTCATTCATAAAACTTTTGAAAACTGAAATTGTTAAAGCTTTCACTCATCAAGGTGCCACAATTAACTTCGTTTTCTATTTTCTTAATTTTAGGTATGTGTATTGCTCATTTTATTTTAGTTTATTTCAGGGTTGAATCATGCTTATTTTTTGAAGGATTTTTATTCTAATTTGTGAGTTTATTTTGTGTTTAAGAATGTTCCCGTTTTCCTAAATTAAACCTTAACTATATTTTACTGAACATTATTTTTCACTCTTCACCCACCATTTTCCTACATTTCAAACGTCACTGTTTAGCTGTTCGAAATTATTAAAGAAGTTTGAGTTATTATCTATGTTTATACTAAGAAAATTTTCTATTTTTTTATTAATTTATATTAAAAGTCAAGACAACACTGACTTAATTTAAGTTTTGGTTGAATTTAGCTTAGGCTAGGCCTGATCAAAGTCATGAAAATTTATATTATAATATTTTAAAGAAAAAAAAAAAGGATAAATACAAAATTTGCGTAGAATTTTTTGGTGGATTGTGATTGTTATAAACTCTTTTAATTATATTGGATTTAAGTTGATCGCTAGATTACTGTGGTCTTTTGCTCTCTTTAATTGAAAAGGTTTTTCCACGTGAAAAATTTCTTGTGTTTCCTCGTGAATTGAATGTTATTTTCAATATAATTTGCTCAAGGTTTTGCCTCTCATAGATTTATTCAAGTAGTAAAGTATTGTATTATTGTATTATTTTCTTTCAGATTATTGATATTATATTATTTCTTTTGCTCAAGGTTTGGTGATTTTTTTAAATTCTTCACTAGTTGTTTGATAAACAATAGCGGAGCCACGGATGCCTCCCCTGGGCAAAAATCCTGGGTCCGCCACTGGGCAACACCATATCACTTTGTATACAAACTTTGTAAGAGTAGTGCTATTCTTAATCTTTCTAAGGTTAATATGGATATGCAAGAGTTTATAAAACCATATACCTAGTATCTAATCTAGTACATAATTAATAGAGTGGAAACATTCTTAATTTCTATACTCAATCTATTATTTTTAAACATTCCTTTGCATTACATACTCTATGTATCTCATCCTCTCTCATAAACTTGAATTGATTTTCAAACCTATATCTTATAGGTAATACATGATATATTTTAGTAATAATAGGATTTACATTTTATAATAATTCTATTCCTCTCTAAATTAATTTTCAGAAAAAGATATAATTCTACAAGAAAATATCTAAAAGAACGAGTCATAATATCCCAACATGCTACACACAATGAGGCTTTTCAATTTTCTTCACCTAATAAATTCATATAGGAAACGTAAGCTGACTTCAACCAATCCAGTATTCACGACTTCAACATTCTTCACAATGGTCTAATTATTAATTATGCCGAAGTTGGCTGATCTTTGAGACATGAGCTTTAGCGACCGATGTTTGGAAGTGGATTGCTACTGTTTCCAGTCCAAGTACCATAATGACAACTTCCACAAAGACCACTAAGCAAAGGAAAATGTGGAATCTTAATTTATATTTAATTTTATATTTTTAAACCATATTTATTTTCATTAATTTTATGCAAAATAATAATAATATTGTTATGTACACCCACTCATTTATTAAGTTCCAATCATTATAAATTTCATTAAAATTTTATTCTTAAAATGGGGCCACTAATAAATGTGTAGGGTTCAAAAATCATTTTCAATTGTATTGTCTCAAATTAACTCAATCAAAAGCTAACACCAAACAATTGTATTGTCTCAAATTGACTCAATCAAAAGCTACCACCAAACACATGTATGGTCTCAAATTAACTCAATCAACCTGAGAATTTTTGCAAGCTAGGCATTCCATTTATGTTGACTAGTTGACTTATAGGACTATCAACATTTTCATATGGTGTTGTTAACATAACCTAATATTCCAAGACAAGCTATTTGGTTAAAACTTATGGCAAACTTGTCATTTACGATAGAAATTTTAAATTTCTTTTTTTCTATGGACAATTATTGTTCTTCCCTTGACCTGGAAGAAAATTGCTAATTAGCTTTTGAGTTGGGTTCATGTCATTCTAATTGTTTGAACTCTGAACACATGTTTATTGAAAAATGGAAAAAGATGAGAGGCTTAAAGTTTTAATGATATAGAAGTATAAAAAATTTGAGGTTTTTCTATATACTAATTGTAAAATATGATCTTATATTCTATTTACGCAAGAATGCGTTAATATTATATTTAAGTTTTTCTATTATCAACTTCACAAAAAAAAAAAAAAAAATAATTTTATATCTCTGTTTTTTTTTTTTTTTTTTTTTTTTTTAAACAACAAGTAGTTGTTTCATCTCATACTTGAATGTTCATCATTATACAGTTGATCGATACTAATTCTTTAATTCTTGTCTCCTTTATAGGAGATTTGTTTTTGCTTTCATAAATCCATCGTAAAAAGGCTTTTCCTTGAATGGCCACTGATATATTTCGCCTTGGTAAAACCATCGTAAAAGGGTATTCTAAAGTTTGAACAAGAAAGAATAAACAATCACTTGTGAACTTATGTTCGGTGGTGCTTTCCAATTGTATTGACTTACTGTACTTGGTTAAAATTTATGATAACGGGTCATTTATGTTATAAATTAATTTCTATCAACAACTGTTGTCTTTTTCTTGACTTGAAGACAACTATTCACAACTTCAACATTCTTAACAGTGGTCTAATTAATAATTATGCCAAAGTTGACTCAATTTTGAGACATGAAGCTTCACCGAATGAGCCATTGATGTTGGGACGTGGATTGTTGATGTTTCCAATCCAAGTACCATAATGACAACTCCCACAAAGACCACAAAGAGGTAGGGAAAGTGATTTTTAGCCCCTATTAATTTTGTTAGTAACCCCGTCTTCCATTTCAGCAAAGGTAAAAGTGGAATCTTAATTTATATTTAATTATATATTTTAAAACCACATTTACTTTCATTAATTGAAAGTTATTCTTAAAATAAAATAAAAAAAAAAAGAACCTCACCAAATCTAAAAGAATCCATCAATCCAATAACTAAATAAAGATGATATAATCGAGGGAAGATTTATTTTAATTATATTATTCTATTTCAAATAAATAGTATTAAAAATATTTATTATCTTTAGAGGAGAATAACTTTTTTATATCTCATTGAATAAAGAATGAAGCATGGCAAAAGTTTTCTCTAATTATTTGTAAGGAGAGAATAACAAAAATTTTGAGTCCACCAATAATTCATAAAAATAAAAAAATAGAAAAAATAAAAAAGTGATTTGATGAGCATAATTAGAACATGATTAATTGATAAAATCGATAGATCTAATCATCAAAAGGGAAGGAAAAAGATTGGATGTGAGAAATCTCCATAAATCATATTAAAAAAAGAAATCTTAATAAAAGTTGAGCTACTTATTTTAACACTAAAAGCTCAACGGCTCATAATAATAAGGGAGATAAGTGTAGGCTTTTATCCACAAAGGGCGAAGTTACAATTTAATAATATCAACATCGTCAAGGGGTGTACATAATAATTTAGCCAAAAAAATTATTACTCGGTTATTTTATTAGACTACAATTTCAAGGAGTCAAGTCTTAGAAGTCTCGGTCTCACAAAGTTTGTGTATCAAAGTCTAGTATACAAAGCGATATATGTGTCACACCATGATTAGAAGAGTGAAAATGTAAAATGAATAAGTTAAATAAAGATGAATGATACGTCAATTAATGGGCAATACTACACCACGTTGTATACAAACCTTGTAAGAGTAGTACTATTCTTAATCTTTCTAAGGTTAACACGGATTTCCAATAGTTTATAACACCATATACCCAGTATCTAATCTAGTACATACTTAATAGAGCGGAAACAATCTCAATTTCTATACTCAATCTATGATTTTTAAACAGTCATTTGCATTATATACTCTATGTATCTCATCATTTCTCTTACAACCTTGAATTGATTCTCAAACCTATATTTTATAGGTAATACATGAGATATTTTACTCCTAATACGATTTACATTTTTATAATAATTATATTCCTCTCTATATTAATTTTCGAAAAAGATATGATTCTACAAGAAAATATCTCAAAAAACGAGTCATAGTATCTCAACATGTTGCACACAATGGGGCTTTTCAATTTTCTTCACCTAATAAATTCATATAGGAAATGTAAGCTCACTTCAACCAATCCAGTATTCATGACTTCAACATTCTTCACAATGGTCTAATTATTAATTATGCCGAAGTTGACTAATCTTTGAGACATGAGCTTTAGCGACCGATGTTTGGAAGTGGATTGTTGTTGTTTCCAGTCCAAGTACCATGATGAAACTTCCACAAAGACCACTAAGCAAAGGTTTTAAAAGTGGAATCATCATTTATATTTTAAAACCATATTTATTTTTATTAATTTTATGCAAAATAATAATAATAATAATAATATTGTTATGTACACCCACTCATTTATTAAGTTCCAATCATTATAAATTTCATTACAATTTTATTCTTAAAATGGGGCAACTAATAAATGTGTAGGGTTCAAAAATCATTTTCAATTGTATTGTCTCAAATTAACTCAATCAAAAGCTAACACCAAACAATTGTATTGTCTCAAATTGACTCAATCAAAAGCTACCACCAAACACATGTATGGTCTCAAATTAACTCAATCAACCTGAGAATTTTTGCTAAGCTAGGCATTCCATTTATGTTGACTAGTTGACTTATAGGACTATCAACATTTTCATATGGTGTTGTTAACATAACCTAATATTCCAAGACAAGCTATTTGGTTAAAACTTATGGCAAACTTGTCATTTACGATAGAAATTTTAAATTTCTTTTTTTCTATGGACAATTATTGTTCTTCCCTTGACCTGGAAGAAAACTGCTAATTAGCTTTTGAGTTGGGTTCATGTCATTCTAATTGTTTGAACTCTGAACACATGTTTATTGAAAAATGGAAAAAAGATGAGAGGCTTAAAGTTTTAATGATATAGAAGTATAAAAAATTTGAGGTTTTTTCTATATACTAATTGTAAAATATGATCTTATATTCTATTTACGCAGAAGAATGCGTTAATATTATATTTAAGTTTTTCTATTATCAACTTCACAAAAAAAAAAAAAAATATAATTTCTATGTCTCTTTTTTTTTAAAAACAACAAGTAGTTGTTTCATCTCATACTTGAATGTTCACCATTATACAGTTAATCGATACTAATTCTTTAATTCTTAGTCTCCTTTATAGGAGATTTGTTTTTGCTTTCATAAATCCATCGTAAAAAGGCTTTTCCTTGAAATGGCCACTGATATATTTTGCCTTGGTAAAACCATCGTAAAAGGGTATTCTAAAGTTTGAACATGAAAGAATAAACAATCACTTGTGAACTTAAGTTCGATGGTGCTTTCCAACTGTATTGACTTACTGTACTTGGTTAAAATTTATGATAACGGGTCATTTATGTTATAAATTAATTTCTATCAACAACTGTTGTCCTTCTTTTTCTTGACTTGAAGACAACTATTCACAACTTCAACATTCTTAACAGTGGTCTAATTAATAATTATGCCAAAGTTGACTCAATTCGAGACATGAAGCTTCACCGAATGAGCCATTGATGTTGGGACGTGGATTGCTGTTGTTTCCAATCCAAGTACCATAATGACAACTCCCACAAAGACCACAAAGAGGTAGGGAAAGTGATTTTTAGCCCCTATTAATTTTGTTAGTAACCCCGTCTTCCATTTCAGCAAAGGTAAAAGTGGAATCTTAATTTATATTTAATTATATATTTTAAAACCACATTTACTTTCATTAATTGAAAGTTATTCTTAAAAAAAAAAAAAAAAAAGAACCTCACCAAATCTAAAAGAATCCATCAATCCAATAACCTAAATAAAGATGATATAATCGAGGGAAGATTTATTTTAATTATATTATTCTATTTCAAATAAATAGTATTAAAAATATTTATTATCTTTAGAAGAGAATAACTTTTTTATATCTCATTGAAAGATAACAAATGAAGCATGGCAAAAGTTTTCTCTAATTATTGGTAAGGAGAGAATAACAAAAATTTTGAGTCCACCAATAATTCATAAAAATAAAAAAATAGAAAAATAAAAAAGTGATTTGATAAAATAAGTTTTGAGGTAAGAGCATAATTAGAACATGATTAATTGATAAAATCGATAGATCTAATCATCAAAAGGGAAGGAAAAAGATTGGATGTGAGAAATCTCCATAAATCATATTAAAAAAAGAAATCTTAATAAAGTTGAGCTACTTATTTTAACACTAAAAGCTCAACGGCTCATAATAATAAGGGAGATAAGTGTAGGCTTTTATCCACAAAGGGCGAAGTTACAATTTAATAATATCAACATCGTCAAGGGGTGTACATAATAATTTAGCCAAAAAAATTATTACTCGGTTATTTTATTAGACTACAATTTCAAGGAGTCAAGTCTTAGAAGTCTCGGTCTCACAAAGTTTGTGTATCAAAGTCTAGTATACAAAGCGATATATGTGTCACATCATGATTAGAAGAATGAAAATGTAAAATGAATAAGTTAAATAAAGATGAATGATACGTCAATTAATGGGCAATACTACACCACGTTGTATACAAACCTTGTAAGAGTAGTACTATTCTTAATCTTTCTAAGGTTAACACGGATTTCCAATAGTTTATAACACCATATACCCAGTATCTAATCTAGTACATACTTAATAGAGCGGAAACAATCTCAATTTCTATACTCAATCTATGATTTTTAAACAGTCATTTGCATTATATACTTTATGTATCTCATCATTTCTCTTACAACCTTGAATTGATTCTCAAACCTATATTTTATGGGTAATACATGAGATATTTTACTCCTAATACGATTTACATTTTTATAATAATTATATTCCTCTCTATATTAATTTTCAAAAAGATATGATTCTACAAGAAAATATCTCAAAAAACGAGTCATAGTATCTCAACATGTTGCACACAATGGGGCTTTTCAATTTTCTTCACCTAATAAATTCATATAGGAAATGTAAGCTCACTTCAACCAATCCAGTATTCATGACTTCAACATTCTTCAAAATGGTCTAATTATTAATTATGCCGAAGTTGACTAATCTTTGAGACATGAGCTTTAGCGACCGATGTTTGGAAGTGGATTGTTGTTGTTTCCAGTCCAAGTACCATGATGAAACTTCCACAAAGACCACTAAGCAAAGGTAAAAGTGGAATCATCATTTATATTTTAAAACCATATTTATTTTTATTAATTTTATGCAAAATAATAATAATAATAATAATATTGTTATGTACACCCACTCATTTATTAAGTTTCAATCATTATAAATTTCATTACAATTTTATTCTTAAAATGGGGCAACTAATAAATGTGTAGGGTTCAAAAATCATTTTCAATTGTACTGTCTCAAATTAACTCAATCAAAAGCTAACACCAAACAATTGTATTGTCTCAAATTGACTCAATCAAAAGCTACCACCAAACACATGTATGGTCTCAAATTAACTCAATCAACCTGAGAATTTTTGCTAGCTAGGCATTCCATTTATGTTGACTAGTTGACTTATAGGACTATCAACATTTTCATATGGTGTTGTTAACATAACCTAATATTCCAAGACAAGCTATTTGGTTAAAACTTATGGCAAACTTGTCATTTATGATAGAAATTTTAAATTTCTTTTTTTCTATGGACAATTATTGTTCTTCCCTTGACTGGAAGAAAAGCGCTAATTAGCTTTTGAGTTGGGTTCATGTCATTCTAATTGTTTGAACTCGAACACATGTTTATTGAAAAATGGAAAAAAGATGAGAGGCTTAAAGTTTTAATGATATAGAAGTATAAAAAATTTGAGGTTTTTCTATATACTAATTGTAAAATATGATCTTATATTCGTTTACGCAAAAGAATGCGTTAATATTATATATAAGTTTTTCTATTATCAACTTCACAAAAAAAAAAAAAAATCAATTTCATATGTCTATTTTTTTTTTTAAAAACATCAAGTAGTTGTTTCATCTCATACTTGAATGTTCACCATTATACAGTTAATCGATACTAATTCTTTAATTCTAGTCTCCCTTATAGGAGATTTGTTTTTGCTTTCATAAATCCATCGTAAAAAGGCTTTTCCTTGAAATGGCCACTGATATATTTCGCCTTGGTAAAACCATCGTAAAAGGGTATTCTAAAGTTTGAACAAGAAAGAATAAACAATCACTTGTGAACTTAAGTTCGATGGTGCTTTCCAACTGTATTGACTTACTGTACTTGGTTAAAATTTATGATAACGGGTCATTTATGTTATAAATTAATTTCTATCAACAACTGTTGTCCTTCTCTTGACTTGAAGACAACTATTCACAACTTCAACATTCTTAACAGTGGTCTAATTAATAATTATGCCAAAGTTGACTCAACTTCGAGACATGAAGCTTCACCGAATGAGCCATTGATGTTGGGACGTGGATTGCTGTTGTTTCCAATCCAAGTACCATAATGACAACTCCCACAAAGACCACAAAGAGGTAGGGAAAGTGATTTTTAGCCCCTTATTAATTTTTTTAGGTAACCCCGTCTTCCATTTCAAAGAAAGGTAAAAGTGGAATCTTAATTTATATTTAATTATATATTTTAAAACCACATTTACTTTCATTAATTGAAAGTTATTCTTAAAAAAAAAAAAAAAAGAACCTCACCAAATCTAAAAGAATCCATCAATCCAAATAACTAAATAAAGATGATATAATAGAGGGAGGATTTATTTTAATTATATTATTCTATTTCAAATAAATAGTATTAAAAATATTTATTATCTTTAGAAGAGAATAACTTCTTTATATCTCATTGAAAGATAACAAATGAAGCATGGCAAAAGGTTTGGAATCGACTTTTGGAACCGGTTTGGAATTTATTTTGGAACCTGTTTGGAACCTGCTTTGGAACCTGTTTTGGAACTTGTTTGGAACTTGTTTTGGAACCTATTTTTGGAACCTGTTTAGAACCTATTTTGGAACTTGGACTATAATGAAATATTTGTGAAATGTAAATAATGGGGGAGTTTCTATTATTTTACATATAAAAAAATTTAACATAGAAAAAGTTAAATTTTTAGAATAACCTAATTAAATAAATATATGAATACAATTATACTTATTACATATAAATTACACCATATTAAAAGCTTTAATATATTATAATACATTAATATTAAAGTTTTGATCAATTAAGTGAATAATTGGAATTATGATCCAATTAAAAGTGTTTTACATTTTTAATGTTATTAAAAGAATTATTTTTGAATAAAATAGTATATTTGGTTGAGTAATAATATATTTAGTTATTTACTTCAATTATCAAGTTCTAATTATATCTATAATAAATTAGTAATTAATTAATTATATATGATAAATTGATAAATATTAATAAATTTAATTACTAGTTAAATATCATACTTAATCAATTATAACATTACATTATAGTTAAATGATTACTTAATTAATTATAATTTTATAACATTACTTAATTGATTTATAGTATAATTAATTATAGCATTACATTAATTGATTACTACTTAATTAATTGACTTATAAGTTATAACATAATTAAATAGTTAATTAATTGACTTATAATTAGAAATTTAATTAATTATAGCATTACGTTATAGATCTATAGTATAATTATTTAGTCAATTATAACATTTTATTATAAACATTAGTACAAACTTAATTAAATGATTAAAAATTTAATTAATTATAATATTACATTAAAAATTTATAGTATGATTACTTAATAGTTAATTCACTATAACATTACATTATAGTATGATTATATAATTAATTATAACATTACATAATTAAATAATTACTTAATTGATTATGTCATTATATTATAAATATTAGTAATTACTAATTTACTACATAAACATTAGCATAATACTTAATTAAATGAGAAGAAATTTAATTAATTATAGTATTACCTTATAAACATTTCATTATAAACATTAATTAAGCATTACATTATAGTTAAATAATTACTCAATTAAATTATAATATTATTATATTATATTATATATTATGATCACTTACTTAATTATAGCATTACATAGTTAAATGATTACATAATTACATAATTAGTTATGAATTTATAACATTACATTATAAACATTAGTAATTTACTATATTATTACATTACTTAATTAAACGATTAAAAATTTAATTAATTATAACATTACCTTATATATTTATAATATGATTACCTAATCAATTATAACATTCCATTATAAACATTAGTATATTAATTAAATGATTTAAAATTTAATTAATTATAATATTAAATTATAGATTTATAGTATGATTACTTAATTCATTATAACATTACATTATACTATTATAGTATGATCATATAATTAATATAACATTACATAATTAAATGATTACTTAATTGATTATGAGTTATGATATTATGTTTTAAACATTAGTAATTATTAATTTACTACATAAACATTAGCACAATACTTAATTAAATGATAAGAAATTTAATTAATTATAACATTACCTTATAAACATTTAATTATAAACATTAATTAAGCATTACATTATAGTTAAATAATTACTCAATTAAATTATAATATTATTATATTATATTATGATCACTTACTTAATTATAGCATTATATAGTTAAATGATTACATAATTACTTAATTAGTTATGAATTTATAACATTACATTAAAAATTAGTAATTTACTATATTATTACATTATTTAATTAAACGATTAAAAATTTAATTAGTTATAACATTACCTTATATATTTATAATATGATTACTTAATCAATTATAACATTCCATTATAAACATTAGTATATTAATTAAATGATTTGAAATGTAATTAATTATAATATTAAATTATAGATTTATAGTATGATTACTTAATTCATTATAACATTACATTATACTATTATAGTATGATCATATAATTAATATAACATTACATAATTAAATGATTACTTAATTGATTATGACATTATATTATAAACATTAGTAATTTACTAATTTACACAATACTTAATCAAATGATTATAATTTTATTAATTATAACATTATATTATAAATTTATCGTATGATTATTTAATTAATTATAACATTCTATTATAAACAATATTACAATACTTAATTAAATGATTAACAATTTAATTAATTATAATTAAATAGTATATTATTTAATTAATTATAACATTACAATTTACATTGTAGTATGATCACTTAATTAATTATAACATTACAATTTACATTGTAGTATGATTACTTATTTAATTATAACATTACTAGTTTCTAATATTAAATTTGCTAAATTATATTTGGTATATTATAAATACCCAATTGACCAATTATAACATTAAATTTAATAAATTTATAAACATTAATAATTTATTAACTTATCAAATAGACCCTTGGCAATGTTAGAAATTAGTATAAAGAATGGGGTATCTTTGTAATTTTACATTTACAAACAAAGCAAAATGCTTAATTCGATTAGGGTATCTCAAATTGACAAATTCTCCTCTTCTCCATTCTCTTTGGCCTTTGCGACTGTGCCTTCTCGTGTCTAGCTTGCGACTACGTAGTTCTCTGTTTGTCTACTTTTATGGTTCTTCTCCATTCTCTCTACCTTCTTCTTCTCTTGTGTTTTCTACTTTTCTGGAACTTCAAGTGTTGAATTCTTCGTGGCATATTACTTAGATTGAAGGTGCGTATCTGCGTGATATGAAACGAAGCACAATGCTATGTATGAATTATGATTGATTGCTATGTATGATTGAATTTTATTACTTAGATTGAAGGTGCATATCTGACTGCAATTTACGATAGTTAAGTCAGCTCGCAAATTGCAGAGAGTAGCTTGATTTGCAAAGCAGAGCTGATTGCAAATTGTAGCAGTTCCAAAATTGGGTGAGAGTCAGCATTTAATAATAACATTAGTAGAGTTAGTTGAGTTACGGGGTCTTCATTTTGAAGAAAGAGGGAGAGATGGCGAGTGAGTGGCTGAAGAGTGAGAGTTGGTTATTCACGCCTATAGTCTATAGAATTTGCAAGTCTCTGTCGTTTATAAATATTCCTTTACAGTATGTGCTTAATTTTTTGTTTAATAATCTCAATACTTAACTAAATGGTTTTAATAACTTCATTATTGATGGTGCTTTCTTTTTCTCATGCTTAATTTTATTAATATTTTTATGCAAACAAGTCAAATTTCTAAGGTGCCGTTGGACTTATATTTTAAGCATGTACAAATCATATATGTTCCTTAAATTTGTCTTTTGTTTTGGAAAAGGGAAATTCCCTTATAGAAAACTAAGGGTGTATTATTTATAATATACTTGATACAATTTGTTGTTTCTGAAAATAAGAGTTTGTAGTTGAACAGTTAGGGATTAATTTGTTTTACAATATGCACTTCCATTTCTCTAAATGGGCGATTAATTAGGCGAAGCTTAATTTTTTGTAATACTTGACCTATCTGACCTGATACTGCTGTGTGCATGTATAATACATAAAAATGAAGAATTAATATTACTTGTACTATGTTTTGGGCATGTACACAATTGGAGAAGAATTAATATATTTGTATTTGAAGTTCACTTCAGTAAAATTGTAATTGACTTTCTTGTGTTTATTTTGTAGAAATGATTGGACTTCAATCACTTGACGAAGGAACATCCATGCCTAATTTGGAGCATTAGACATGGGTCATGTACTCATGTTATGCTTTTTGGGTTGTTTTGTAGTTTTATAATTGTAGTGATTGAAATTAGTGGGAGAATAAAAAAACTTGGTGATAGTTTCTAACTTTCTATATTGTTGTTTGTTTAAATGATTTTGGTGAAGTTATTTTATGTGAATTGTGATGAATAATTGTTTGTGTTTTGGTTTTGATTGACGAATTGTATGTGAATTGTGATGAACTGATTGAATTCAAGTGTTGCTTAGAGATTACAGGTTATGAGTTACATTGGACACAAATGAATGAATAATGAAAATTTGTTAGGGGTGTATTTGTAAACTTATAAGGTGTTTTTGTTATTTTTTAAACTAATAGGGGGTAATTGATTTTTTATAGGGTACCCCGGAAAGGAACCAGAACCTGCATTTTAGGTTTCGGTTCCTTGAATTGAAGAACCTCGCACCTCGCGTGGTTCCTTGGCCTTCCGGTTCCTTTTTTTGGGAACCTGCATTGTGCGGTTCTGGTTCCGATTCCCCAGAAAATACAGGGTATCCGGAACCGCTCACCCCTAGTCCTTCTCTTAGACTTGAACACGTTTGTGTCAGAAAAAATCTAATGCGTCAAGATTATGTCATTAACGATAGAAATTATTTTATGTGTTATTCCTTGACTTTAGAGCGAGAGCAATGTTGTAAAATTCACAAATTTAATTTCTTTTCAGCACATTAATCATGAAATGCAATACATAATTTGTTTATACATGAGAGAATGAGTTAATTTTATGAAAACTTTTATTATCAACTTCACAAATTTAACGAACTTTATATCTCTAAACAACCAGAAGTTGAATTTTCATCACAAAATTGATTGTCTCTATGAGTGTGTGTGTGGCTGTTTCTTGGAAATTTATTCAAAAGGATTTTAAATTTTGAATAAAATAATAAATATAAAACTTTGTACTGAATAATAATTTCTTGATGCGTTCTTCATGTCTAAAAGCATTGTTTCAATAAGATTCACAGAATATAAAATAGTAAGCAATTATTTGATCAGTTGGGTCAAAGATGGAGACTTTTTCATATATTTCTCCAATTAAAAATCCCCACTATCACGACCATTACTAAGTCTAGTAAAGGCTTTTCTAGCCAGGTGAAACTTGATTCTCCTTTGAAACCCAGAAAAGGATCCGGCTCTAGGATCCGAATTCTCTTGAAGGTCCATTTCCTTCTTCGATTGGCAAATATCTCCTAGTTGAAAAGATTGTGAGAATCCTAAGACTAATTAAAGAGATAACCACTAAAAATTTCCAGAGAAACAAACAGAAATCTGAGAGAAAATGCAGAACTTGAAGAATAGGGAAATTTTCTGGAAACCTGACATTTTATTGATTTTGGATTAAAGTTCTAAATTGATTACAATCTATTTTATACCAAGTAAAATACACATTGCACACTTCATCATCAGCATCAGTAAATTGAACGGCTGCAGTTGCGTTTCTGCACTTTCTCCTTTTCAGCTTTATATTTACAAAACGCAGCACTTCATTAATTGACTGATTCATCAAAACGCAGCACTTCATTAACACACCAAAACGCAGCACTCAATTAAACTCAAAACCCAGCAACTTTGATGTGAAACGGCAAACCGCAGGACTTCAATTGAACTCAACGCAGAATGAAAAACCCAGCAACTTTGATCTAAAATGGCAGCGTTCAACTAAAAGAATTTAACGCCACTTAATAGAAGCTGTTAATCGAACCATTGAGCAGTAAACATTTTTGAAAAAACAAACGGAAACTGTTGCAGAGAACCGTTGAGCAGTGAATATTTTAAAACTGGAAGCTTGAATATGAATCTGTAAACTGGAAACTAGAAAGAACAGAGTTCTCTGTCATGAACTGGAAACCGTTGATTCCGTAAAATATGCTAATCAACTCACTAGAGAGATACCGGAAAGCTTGTCCAACTGCTTAGTTTTACAGGGATTGTATCTCGGTGATAATCGTCTCTCTGGTAGGATCCCAAGATGGTTGGGGAATCTAATGTCATTGTTGGATCTTATGATGACCAATAATAGTATTTCGGGGATTTACCATCTTGTTTCAGCCCTTCAAGAATTAAACAAGTTCACTTGTCTAGAAATATGTTACAAGGACAATTAACAGATGCATTTAGCAAGAGATCTTCCTTGGTGACATTGGATCTTAGACATAACCAATTCAACGGTACCATCCCAAATTGGATTGGCAAACTTTCTCAATTAAACTACCTAATCTTAACTAATAATAGTTTTGAAGGTGAAGTGCCTGTTCAATTGTGTCGGCTACACAAATTACGCTTGATTGATCTTTCTTATAATGGTCTTTATGGTCAAATTCCTCTGTGTTTTGATCTCACTGCACTCTATGAGAAAGATGAGGATGCTGTAGCTCCAAGCTTTGATACTTTTCAGAATTTAGCTCCAAGTTCTAATACTTTTCAGAACATAGCTCCGTCTGATGGTCCTACCCTGGTTGAACAAGGGCCTTCTATGAAAACGGAGGAAACAATAGATGTCTCATGGAAGAATATGTCCTACACTTACAAAGGACCTAACCCTCACATTGATATATGGAATTGATCTATCTTGAAACAATCTAATGGGTAAAATTCCTCCTCAAATTGGTAATCTTACCAGGATTGTTAAACTCAATTTATCCCACAACAGATTGACAGGGTCCATCCCAAAGACATTTTCAACTCTTAAGAAAATTCAAAGATTGGATCTTTCTTATAACAACTTAAATGGAAACATCCCTCCAGAGCTTGTTGAGCTAAATTCCTTGTATGTCTTCAACGTGGCACACAATAACTTATCTGGCAAGACCCCTAGGCAAACTGCAAAATTTATAACTCTTGGGAAAATTAGTTATGAAGGAAATTATCTTTTTTGTGGATGGCCACTGCAAAAAAAAATGTGAAGGAAATGGATCACCATCGTCGATGCCAAAAGCTTCAATTGAGAATGGAGTAGATTACAGTTTCATTGACATTGGTATCTTTTGCATCAGTTTTAGATGCCACTAAGGCATAGTTTCAAATAATCATTCTTAAAATTCCTTAACAATTTAATATTTTGTTCATTTCTATTATTCTCCTTGTTATGCCTGGAAAAGTAGGGTTGACGCGGAGCCCTGTCAGCGTAAGTGGTCAGAGCTTAGGTAAGTCCAGTAACCATTCAGACACAACCATGTCGCACACTGACGTAAGCAACATGCTCTTGCCAGTGCAGTAGGTATGCGTCATGCTGGTGAAAGGCTGGAGGCGATCCACGTGTCCAATCCTTGCAAGAGTCGAGTAAATCACTCGAGCAGGTGAGCAACGGGACGCAAGGAAGGATTTGCACGGTAATCTAACCCACCCCCTGATTTAGTAATCATTACCTCAATTCATCCCATTATAAATAAAGGGATCCTCTCCCGTTTGTGGGATTGGCTAATTTCTCTCTGATATAGCATATGTATATTCTCTCTCTCTCTCTCTCTCTCTCTCTCTCTCTCATGTAATCTCTTGTAAATCAGCTCGCTAAATGCGACATGATCTCATATATTAATTATACGATACCAAGTGGACGGAGGATTCACTTATTTAAACATTCGAACCATTTTAAACACCGTTCTCCACCCTTTATTACCCCCGTACATGTGTGTCATCTGAGTCAGCTCAGCATTTCTCACGTGCGTTTAGTTGGTGTCAAAATCAAGCATCAACACTCCTGAAGAGAAGAATTACTTATAACCATCTCAACTAGAAAAATACTATTACTATGTTAATTCAAACAAATACGATAAAATCTTGATTCAAACAAATAACAGCGTAAGAGACTTTTCACACTTGATAACCAAGTAGCCTCTTCTTATTCCCCTTGTCAAGTAATTCACCACAGAGGTTTTGCCGTAAATGACTCAAACATTAGTTCCTTATATTTTTCATCTGAAGACTAAGAAAATAAGTACCATGTAAACAGGGCCATATATTTCCACCTTGTCTAAGCTTATTATCAACATAAATCACCGCCGTGTGTTGATTTATGTTGTTCATCCTAACTTAGTACATAGAAAACAAGCTTCTTCGGGTTCTTTTGATCTGTGGTTTCAATTTTGAGGATTGCAAAACTTTCAACATGGATGGCCCATCATCTACAACTTCTTGAACACATGGCAGAGCTATTCGCAAGCACCTCAAATTAAATCAAGCTTAATCTTGGCCAACAGCCATTACTTCTGATTCCAATTTTCTCTGGATTTTCCTGAACGCATCTTTTTCCTTGTATTGAAATATAAATTTAAGAGTGTTGTAATCCAACGCGAGATTCCCAAACTCCAAACACACAATCTCACCAATTGATCAATAAAGCAAATACAAAGACAAACACAAAGACAAGGATTTTTATTGTGGTTCACTTACCCAAATTGGATAAGCTACATCCATATTGAGCTCCAGCAAACATGGGGCTCACTACACTAGAGATCAAGATTTGTTACAAATACAACTTGATTCAACAGAATCAAATCACTCACTCCCTGTAACTCTCTCAAAGACTCACCTGTAACCTTTCCTATATGAGAATACTAACCAGATCCTCATAACCTGAAGGAAACACAACCCTCAAACACGATTACTAGAATCGCAACAAATTACAAGTCTATGAGAAACAAGAAATCAAAAAACCCTAATTTCTAAGAACTTAATCGCAAAATCAGAGAGTATATTGCACTATGTAATTTGACTAAATTGCATTCTTTTATACTTGTACTATTGGAGAATCTTAGCTGTTAGATTATGCAACAATCAACGATTAGGATCAGTCTTGGAGCTTTAGAGTGAAACGACATTGTTTAAGTAATGCCCAACGACACCGTTTTGTGCTTCACCATTCAACATTCTCCACCTTGAAGCTTAATACTCCCTACTTAATTTAAGTCACTCTAGTACAACTACCTCCTAAGAACCCTTCTCAGCTCTATAATTTGCTGTTATTTTATGAATAGCAAGTTCAAACAGTGTTTGAACTTTGTAACAATTACTACCTTTGCGCCCATGTCGGTTGGGTTGTCCTCTGTTGATATCTTCTTCAGATCTATGATTTCCTGAGCCACCAAAGTCCCTTACAAAGTGGAATCTTACATCCATATGTTTTTTCCATTCATGGTAGATAGGATTCCTACTCAAGTGGATTGCACTCGGGTTGTCGGAAAAAAAAACTATTACCTCTTCATCAATCAACTCCACCTCGGACAGTAGCCCCTTAAGCCACAATGCTTCTTTGAATACATCTGCCACAGTAATGTATTCTGCTTCCATGGAGGAAAGTGCCACAATGGGTTGAAGCTGTGACTTCTAACTTATGCAATTTCCTCCCAATGTAAAGTAGAATGAAGTGATAGACTTTCTTGTGTCCCTATCCCCTGCAAAGTCAGAATCTACAAAACCCATAAGATCAAGTGAATTTGCTATTTTCTCATATTCCAACCCAACATATATAGTACTGTTAATGTATTTTAATAACCATTTCAATGCTGACTAGTGTTCTATACCTAGATTGGACATAAAACGACTAAGAAGAGAAATATCATAGGATAGATCGGGCCTGGTACTAATCATTGCATACATAACAGACCCTATAACATTAGCATAAGGTACCTTTTCCATTCTAACTAATTCAGCATCAGACTTAGGGCACTGAGTCTTACTAAGCATAAAATGGTCGGCTAAAGGCATGGAAAGCAACTTAGAATCAGACATTCAAAACTTGGAAAGACCAGTTTCAATAGGTAGAAGGACTGTTGAAGTTTCAGTTCACAGCCCTCCCTGTTTCTGTCAATCACTATCCCTAGGATCTTTTTAGCACTTCTTAGGTCTTTCATATCAAACTCAGAATTCAACCTAGACTTTAAATCAGTTATCCTAGATTTTGATTTACTAATCAATAGCATGTCATCCACATAAAGGAGCAAGTATACAGGCATATCAGCATTCAAATCATAGTGAAAACAACTATCATATTCACTTCTATTGAATCCAATACTAGTAATAAGGTATCAAACCTTTTATACCATTATCTAGGGGCTTGCTTAAGCCCATATAAAGACTTATGCAAAAAAACACACATGATCAAGGAAATTTCTGTCAACAGAGCCCACAAGCTATTTCATGAAAATCTTTTCTTCTAAGTTATCGTGCAAGAATGCAGTTTTTACATCTAACTGCTCTAGTTTAAATTAAGATGTGCAACTACTGATAACATAATCCTAATAGTCTTATATTTGACTACAGGGGAAAAGATTTCATTGAAATCAATCCCTTCCCTTTGTATGTAGCCCTTTCCTGCAAGTCTAGCTTTAATTCTAGGTGGATGAGAGGGACTCATACCTTCCTTTACCTTATATAACCATCTCCAATCGATTAGTTTCTGATTTTTAGGGTAGGGTACCAGGGACCAGGTCCCATTTACCTTTAAGGAGTGCATCTCCTCTTCCATGGCAGCTTGCCATTTATCTCTATCTCTGGACCTTATAGCTTCATTATAGCTATCTAGTTCAGCTCTTTGAATTTCAACACCTGCAACCAAAGCAATGTAGATCAAGTTAGCATATGAATACATAGCAGGTGGTCTGATTTCTTTTCTGGTCATATCCTCTGGTCAGTTGGTATTGGGATAGTGATCCATGCTGGGGCAATTCTGGATTTTCTGCTAGATCATCCTCTGGCTCATGCTCCAAGTCTGTTGTTACAGGTACTTTTTCTTGATTTTCTAGTTCAGGTTAAACTCTAACTTGCTCCACCTCAATTTGTGTTCCTTGGTGTTGGTCTTGACTAATGGTATCACTGGTTGAAGTACCTATAGAATTGTTAGGGGTTGTACAAGGAAACAAATTTTCATTACAAATTACATCCCTGCTAATAATAATTTTGACCCCTAGTACAATTCTTTCAGTCTATACCCTTTAGTTCCTTCTTGGTATCCTAGGAATACACATTTTAGAGACCTACGTTCTAGCTTTCCCTCACTGGTGTGTGCATAAGCAGCACACCTAAAGGCTCTAAGATGACCTAGGTTGGGTTTCCTATTGGACCATTTTTCTTATGGGCACATAACGTTAATAGCACTTGAAGGGCTCCTATTAACTAGATATGCAGCAGTATTAAGGGCCTCTGCTCAAAATGATTTTGGCAAACCTGATGTGAATAATAAACATATAACATTTTCTAACAAAGTCCTATTCATTCTCTTGGCCACTCCATTTTGTTGAGGAGTTTTCCTAGCTATCCTATGTCTTAATATCCCTTGGTCACTACAGAACTGATTAAACTGTCAATTACAGAATTCTAATTTATTGTTAGTCCTAAGGGCTTTGACTCTTTTATCTGTCTAGTTTTCTACCAAAAGTTTTCAACTTTTAAACCTAGCAAAGGCCTCATCTTTGGCCTTAAGCAAGTAAACCCATACTTTTCTGTTACAGTCATCAACTATAGATAGAAAGTAGCTGATTCCCCCATGTGTTTTGGTTTTTTCAGGCCCCCACAAGTCAGCATGGAGATATTCAAGGCAATTATTGGCAAGGTGAGTCCCTTTCTGGAAACTTAGCCTATGTTGTTTATCCAATATGCAAGTTTCACAAAAATTCAGTGTGTCAATAGAATCCTTACAAACATACCTTGCTGGCTTAGAATGTCCAGTCCTTTCTGGCTCATGTGGCCCATTCTGAGGTGCCACTTCTCTATAACAGTAAGGTTAGTAGTAAACAAAGCAAAGTTAACATAATTTGAATAGTGATTTCCACATAGGATATAAAGCCCATTGCGTTTAACTCCTTTTAGGACTAGGTTTTCATTCTTATACACATTTAGGCAGCCACATTCAACTTTATAGCAACAATTTGACTCATCTAAGGTTCCAAAGGAGATCAGGTTTCTTTTTAATTCAAGTATATATCTCACCTTAGTCAGTTTTACTGATTTACCATCATTTAGTCTTAAAACTATATTCCTAATTCCTGGACCTTGCAGGCATTATTGTTGCCCATGTACACGGTCTCTAACTCACCAGCTTCAAAATCTTGGAACCAATCTCTATTGGGGCTCATGTGAAATGAGCACCCAGAATCTAGCACCCATTTCTTTATGTTTTTAGTCTTAGACACAGTTACAACTTCAGATTCTTTGATATCATTCTTACTAGAGGCTATATTACTCTCTATGTTATTCTGTTTTTGTTTTTTGATCCACTCATAGCAATTTTTCTTCAAATGTGTAGTTTTGTTATAGAAGAAACATTTTCTTGTCTCTCCTTTAGTCTTATGAGTGTTCTTACCCTTCTTTTTACTCTTAGGACCACCGTTAAAGTGCGAATTACTCCCAGACTGCCTAGAATCTCATTTTCTCGTTACAAATAAACTACTATTGTTTTTCTTTTGAACCCTAAGCTCTAGTTCTCTAGCCTTTAATCCTGATGCAATTAAGTCTAGGCTAGGGACTGTTCCAGTGTATTGGAGGGCATTCTTAACAACTTGATACTCCTCGGTAAGGGAGTTTAAGAGGTTCATGGCTAAGCTTGACTCACTGAGTTCTTGATTGGTGCCCTTGAGTACAAGGGTCATTTGCAAGAACTCATCTAAGTTTTCTTGTATAGTCCTAGCACTGTCCATTTTATAAGAAAACAATACACCTTTCGAATAAGCAAGATTAGGAGTAGATTGAATTGCATAAATGGATTCAAGCTTACCCTAAAAGCAATCGGTGTCTCAACACAATCTACCTTTCATAATACGGGTTGTCGGCAAGGTTCATTACGATGACATTGTATGCTTCTTCATCAATTTTAGCTTTCCTTTTCAGCTTTTCCTCGGGCCATTTGGTCTGATCCTTTTCCAATGCTATTGCCACTTTATTATGTGACAAGAGTGCCTTCATCTTCTTCTTTCAAGTGTTGAAATCGATTTTACCATCGTACATTGCAATCTCAACTCATGTGGTGCTCATTGTGTGAAGTAGGTAATATTGTTTGGTGAACTCCGAAAGAAAGAACCCAAGGATTATATTCGATTTCGAGTTTCTTCAAGAAATTTGAGACTCAATTTTGTAGATTTCCTAACTCTAGAGTGCTCTGAATCTTTAAATTAAGAAACCCACAAAATTTACCAAAACCCTAATTTCAAACAGTAAACCCTAAAAAATTGACAAACCCTAATTAGCTAGCTCTGATACCACTGTTGTAATCCAACGTAAGATTCTGAAACTCCAAACACACAATCTCACCAATTGATTAAGAAAGCAAATACAAAATCAAACACAAAGACAAGGATTTTTATCGTGGTTCACTTACCTAAATTGGATAACCTACATCCACGTTGAGCTCTAGTAAACTTGGGGCTCATTGCACTAGAGATAAAGATTTGTTACAAATACAACTTGATTCAACAGAATCAAATCACTCACTCCCTGTAACTCTCTCAAAGACTCACCCGTAACCTTTCCTATATGAGACTACTAACCAGATCCTCACAACCTAAAGGAAACACAACTCTTAAACATGATTACTAGAATCCCAACAGATTACAAGCCTATGAGAAACAAGACCCTAATTTCTAAGAACTTAATCACAAAATCAGAAACTATATTGCGCTATGTAATTTGACTGAATTGCACTCTTTTATACTTGCACTACTGGAGAATCTTAACCGTTAGATTATGCAGCAATCAATGATCAGGATCAGTCTTAGAGCTTTAGAGTGAAACGACATTGTTGAAGTAATGCCCAGCGACACCATTTTGTGCTTCACCATTCAACAAAGAGAAATTATGGTACCAGGGAAAGTGAAAAAGTCTAGACTATAGCTTCTTTAGGATTCAATTAATTAATCTCACACAAGTGAATCCTTTTGATTCACATCCTGTGGATTCAACGCGTGTTTCAAGTTGTATGGCAGTCTACACCTATATGCCAATGTCTCATTTTTTTTGTTACTTTGGAATATACCACGTCGTTCATAATTCATTCGATTAAAAAATAAATTGTAATTTAGTATCTCCTACATTTTCCGTCTCTAGATACATCTGGTCTTATTTTTTATCCAAACTTCATACAGACTCTCCGCTTGTAATGCTTGCAAAAGTTGCAACTGATCTAGAGCAAATAAGTTCAATTAGTTCAATTTTTTCAATGAAGCAACTACATATCAATGAGAGATCGATATCAAAGCTAAATAGGCTTCTATAACCCAATCATAAGAAATAAAAGTACAGCTAGACACATGAATTGATGTAGAAATCTGCATGCCTATTATTGTGTTCATGGAGGTAAAACAAAAAAAAAAAAAAAAAAAAGAGAGAAAGGATTGAGCAGAAAGAGAAAGCTACTTACAAGAATCTTAATCCTTGCCATTTTGCAAGTATGCTGCTAATTCCCTGTATATGTTAGACACTGCAACACTGAATTGAGAAAACAAGTATTTCCAAGATTTACAAGACCAGCACTCTGTTAAGTCATACATATCATTATAGATAAGTTTAGGTTCAACACAATACCAAGTTCACCACAGCTATTACCTAAAGAGCGTCATGCATTTGCCATTTAAAAAATTGAAACCAAATTTATTCTAAATATCAAATTAAACTAAATACCAAGTCTTTGAGCTGAAATCACCAACTTGATAACCACAATTTAATATATCTTAAACTATGGCAGCACTACTGTAATCCAAAAATAATAACAAATATCATGTATGATCGGTTATTTCATTAGTAGTTTCATTGCACATTTGTAAAGACATTTGAACTACCAAAACCATCAATTCTAGAAACTATACTACAATTTTACTCCCGGCAACATAGCAATTCCCCTCAAATAAAACCATGAAACTAATAAATACTCATTAAATATCAATACAAAAAAACTCATTCAAAGCCATAGAATTAAAAAAATTTTACTTAGTTACCATACTGGGATTTCACTCCCTATAACATACCAGTTGCCCTTCAACAAAACTAAATCAAACTACAATGAAAAGATTGAATTCCAACAAATTATCAATATAGAAAAAACTCATTCAAAGCCATAGAATTAAAAAAAAAAAAATCTTTACAAACTAAACACACCCACAATTGCAGACTAAAGACTTTTCTAGCCAGGCGAGAATTGATAATTGGGGTTTTTATTAAGGTGTGTGTTGTAAAAAGCAGAGCGAAGCTGTTTTGGCTTCTGCGAAAGAGAAGGGCTTAAGCCAAAGCATGGAGTATTAAACGATTTAAATATTTAAACCCTACTTGGTCACGGGCAACATGTCATTTTTGTTTTGGTTGAGACTTGGGGGATTTTTACTGCTTTTGGGTGTAAATGTAATGATATTGATATTTTGGGACTTTTTTGAAGATTGATTCGATAAGTCTGTTTTTTCTTTTTTAAAACTCAGTTGGAATTAAATTCTTGAGGTGAAAACGGTCCATGAATTGGGGTTTTTATTTTTGTTATTATTATTCATGTACAATAATAATAAAGATATTGAATATATTGTTTCATTTAATTTTAGAAATCTTTACTATATTAATAATTAAAATATCATAGCAATTCGAGAAAAAGTTGTAGATAAACTTTTGAAATATATTTAAGTATTTTTTTATATTTTAAAAATCTTTACTATATTAATAATTAAAATATCATAGCAATTCGAGAAAAAGTTGTAGATAAACTTTTGAAATATGTTGACGTATTTTTTATTAAAAAAATTATATAGAAAATGCCTGTATCAACAAATTCACTATTATCTTCTTTATGATCTGATGAAGCTTTTGGTGTCCATGATGTTGATTTCAATGGGTTGTAACTTTTTGTTAAATGGTAGTCCACAAAGAAAATGATTTCCTTCATAGCTACTTCTAATAATATATAATATAATTTAGATATTGAATATAATATTTCATTAACTTCCATTAACATTTAATATATTTCTAATTAGAATATCATAGCAATTCGATAGAGAAAAAAGTTGTCCATAATTTTGAAATAGTTTTTAATAAAAAAATTAACACATATGAAGTATTTTCAAATTATATAAGTTTAGAACTTCATTTAATGGTTCAATAAATTTATTTCATCATTTGACTTAAAGAAAATACATATTATTGAAAAAGAAAAGGTTGACATACATGTAATATTACAATCACAATTCAATGATGAAACTATGGAAGATGGTCAATAACAAAGTAGTAACAGGAGACCATCAACTTCTCTACAAGATAAAACCATGCTCGTCTCCAATAAGGATTCACATACAAAATTCCAACAATCACTAAAAGAACAACTATATAGGTCACCACAAAAGTGATATAGAAGATGTCCATGTCAACAAAATCACCATCATCTTCTTTGTTGTCAGTTGAATCTCTTGGTGTCAACAATGGTGGTTCCATTGGGTTGCAACTTTTGTTCAAAGGTTGTCCACAAAGAAAAGGGTTTCCTTCATAGCTACTTTCTTCAAAGGTTGCAAATTGTTTAATCCTTTCTGGTGTTTTTCCTGACAAATTATTGTATGCCACACCGGGGCAGACAATGTGTATATCTCTACTAGTTCAGAAGGAATTTTTCCATTCAAATTGTTGTAAGAAAGATCCAAGCTCTCAATTTGTTTGAGATTTGAGAATGTCGTTGGGATTGATCCTGCCAAATTATTATGAGAAAGATTAAGAGTAAGAATCCTTGTAAGGTTTCCGATTGTATGAGGAATTTCACCGGACAATTTATTGCGGGAAAGATCTATTCAGGACAAAGATCTATTCCGCATAAATTTGAGGATTCTTCCTTTATAAGAGTAGGATATACTTTTTGTTGTGAATTGTAAGGATTCTTCACTTCGAAATGGGATATTATATAAATAAGAAATAATATATTCATCTAGAAGACCAGAAGTTAAAGTTGTATCATTCCCATTTTCTTCATGGAGGCCAGTAAAATCCAAGCAAGAAGGAATTTTACCATAAAGATTGTTTTGAGAGAGATCTATCATGCGTAGTTCTCTCAAATTGCACAATTGAGTCGGTAATTTACCTTCAAGACTATTGTTACCTAATATAAGGTAACCTAAAGAAGAGAGTTCACCAATCCAACTTGGAATATTCCCTTCTAAGTGATTAAAACTAAGATCCAAGAGCACCAAGGAAGATATATTAATGTAGGAAGCTTCTTCTAGTCGTCCTTGTAATCTATTTCTTGACAAGTGAAGTTGTATGATATTTAAATCGCCAAAACAAGATGGTGAGCTTCCAGAGATATCGTTCTCTGAAAGGTCCAAAATCATAAGAGAATTCAACTGGCATAGTTCTTTCGGAAGTGGACCTTCAAGTTTGTTATTGGCCATTACAATAACTTCTAAATGTGATAGACTTCCGAACCATCTTGGGATCTTGCCTGAGAGATGGTTGTCACTTAAATGCAATATTTGTAACCAAGAGCAGTTTGATAGGCTTGCTGGGATCTTTCCACTAAAATGATTACCATCCAATCGTAATAAAGATAAGTTTGTCAATTTCATATTACTAGAGAAGATATGACCTTTCAAATTGTTGTTTGATAGATCAAGTAGTTCTAGCGAAAAGCAACCCATGGCTAAGTGTTTAGGAATTCCACCAAACAAGTTATTGTTTGATAAGTCCAGACTTTGCAAGGAGCTCATATTACCAAAAGAAGATGGAATGCTACCATTGAAAAAATTTCTAGAAATGTTTAAAGATATTAGCTTCGGTAGTTTTGTACCAATCTCCATTGGAATTTGACCATGGAAGAAATTGACAGAGATATCTAATGTTCTAAAATGCATGTTGGTCTGAAATGGCAATAGCAAAGTTCCTGAAAGAGAATTGTTAACTAGACAAAGTATTTCCAAGTTGGGTATTGTTGTACAACAACCAATATGGAAATTCTCCAGTCAAGTTAATGTGAGAGAGATCAACTTGTTCCAAGTCATGTTGATGGTAAAGAAATTTTGGAAAAGTGCCAACATTTCCATAGCCAGATAACGTGATGGAATTTAATTGGAATTTTGGGGTCAAAGAATATGACATGGTTTCAACATATATTTGGTTATTTTCACTCTTGAAATCTTTGAGGTTTGAAAGGTTAAAAAATGAATAGAGTGATATTGGGACTTGGAAGTGATTGTTTGAAATGTCAAGGACTTTGAGGGATGGTAGATCCTTAAGGGGAAATGAGGAGATGTTTCCAGTGATTTGATTGGAAGAAATATCTAATTGCTTAAGTGAAGTCAAATTTGCCAAACATGGAGGTAAGGGACCCTGTAAATCATTATAGCCAATATACAACTCTTGCAAATGCACCATCTCACACAAGCCTGAAATAAAACATGTCATTTAATTATTAACATATATAATTCATAAACATTTACATCAAATATTAGTAAATCAAATTTCTTATTAAGATAGGCATGATTTTAATATGTTTTTTTTTTTTTGGTCACTATTTATTATTTCAATTTCATCAATCAATACAAGTGATCACTTTAAATTCATCATTGATTCTTTAAATCGTTTATTATTATGGAAGACATGGTTTCTTATTAAGGTAGGCACGATTTTAATATTATCTTTTTTGTCACTTTCATTTTAATATAATCTATTAATACAAGTGATTTCAAGCTAATACATGAACTCTGTAAGACTCTGTAAATATAATCTATCAAATTAATGGTCTCGTGCTAATTATATGTACTAATTTTCAAATACGATATATTTGACACTATATATTAGAAGGAGACAGGAAAATAATACGCTCAGATAGTTTAATGTCTTCAACAATAGAAAGTAGAATAGCAATCTCCAGGCTTAATAAAACCATTTCATATGTTTTAATACTTGTAATTTCATATATATATATATATATATAGTTTTAAGAATTATTGAAAAAGATCAATCTTCATGTTAAAATTAATTTTGTGAAGTGATAGAAGATAAGTAAATTTCTAACCTTGATCATATAATGTGCCACTGAGTCCGCAATTAGACAATATTAATTTCCTTAAGAGAAATTATCGGTTTAAAGATTTGAGAAAAACTGTTGTTGAGAGCAGTTCCATACATGTCCAAACTTTCCAAATTTCTGAAATAAATAGAACCTACACATTGACATGAATGTTTGTGAATATGCATAAGCAAATGTTCCAAATTTTGAAATTAATAAAACCTATACATACTGAAAACAATATTAAAATTAAAAAAAAAAATATCAAGCTCAATTGCACATTCTACGAACTATTTTGTACAATACTAATCATTTTTGTTACTTTTAAAGATTAAAATAATTCAATCTAATCCATTCCCAAAGAGGAAAGTTCCTACTTTTTTCAATAGTTTATGGCCAACATTTAAGGCTAGTTAAAAGCCTACTTGATTAAAATATAAATATTTGAACTCATTTTTGCAATTCCCATACCTAGAATATTATAATAAAAGAAAATTTAATTTTTAATATGTATAGAAATTAATATTTGATCACATTATTGGAAATATTTCATTTTTTCCTCATCTAACTTGAATATAAATTTTCTATATGTACAAAAATTTCATTGATAACTGATTAATCATTGAGAACAATAAGAGGTGTTTTATCCACAAATTGAAAACAATTATTTAATATCAAGGATAAAGCTTAAAACTTATATCTAACTTCAACATAATCTTATATATGAACTAATGCAAATGAAACTAATCTTGAATTTACCATGATCATGTGAGAAGCCATTGAATTCAAAATCTCTCATTGACAAATGTTTCAGTGAAGTACAAGTTGCAACAGTTTGTAGAAAACCTATATGGAGCTTTGACCCGTTCAAGTTCAATTCTTCCAAGGTGGTCAAATTGTGCAACTCTGTTAAAACAGTGCAACAAAATTTAAATGCTGCTAGGTAAGTAACTAATAAATCATCAATAATTTTGTTTTAGCAACATGACTTTCACTTATTTCTTACCTCGAGTAATTATTGTTCCATTAAAATCATTATATGAAAGGTCAAGTGTCTTCAAGGATGAGAATGACCTCAATGTTGACCGTAGAAAAACACTTGCATTAGTGGTTTCAATACCACTTAGAGAAAGGATTTTCAACTTCTTCAAGCCTCTATAATCTGTAAGTTAAAAAACTAAATTATAATTAACAATCTTCAACGTAATACAAGGAACCTATTTTACATAGGAATGTAATTGTTTATTGAAGTTTCATTCATTTAATAAATAAGATTATATATTGTTTCTAAAACTCAATTCTCGTATTTTGCAAATTAAAGGAAAAAAATATATTTTTACTAGTTGGAGTATAAAGATTTATGAAACACGAAACCAATTTTTTCTTTTATAAATTGTGTTATGCATTTTTGAAAAAAAAACTTAAAAAACTCACAAATAGTGCTATGGGTTTCTATTAATTAACCTTAGTCTTTCTTTCATTAAAATAATTCTCTATTTTTCAAATTTAAAAAAAATTGTTTGCTAGACAATTTGAAAATCAAAAATCAAAAGAACTTTTTTTCTTAAAAAAAAGAAAAAAAGAAAAAAAAAAGGAAAATTAAACTCAAGAATTATGTTTTGTAATTTGTAAAATAACACCTATTGTAACATTACTTTTTATTTAATATTTCATTAATAAGATTTAATATTTTTTCTTATAATTGTTCCATATTTTGAAAATTAGAGGAAATGTAATTTTTGTTTATCAGCTATTGTATCAAGATTTTTTTTTTTTTTTTTTTAATCAGCTATTGTATCAAGATTTATGGAAACACAAATTTGTATTTAATTTCAAGAATTATATTACGCGCTTTTGCCAAAAAAAAAAAAAAAAAACTCTAAAATAACACCATTGTTTGTTAATGTTTGTTTAAGTTCATTTTATAATTTATATCTAATTGGATTCATTCTTTTCATTGCTTGTATTTTATTTTTACCACTTATTTTCAGTGATATTCCTCTGAATTTAAAATGTAAAAACCATTCCAATCTAAAAAATTCATATCAAACACTTAAATTTGAAATTCCCAATTTACCATTATGCTACAAACAAATCTAAAAGTCTTTTTTTTTTTTTTTTTTAATATTTGATAATTAAATATATTAAAAGAGTATTATTACCTTAATTGTTAAGTCAATCAATTAAATGGTTCCTAAAATAAAGTATTTTAATACTAGAACCATAATTAACATCAATTAATATTGTAATTACTAAAATAAAATAATTATATAATGGCACATAACTGCTATATATAATTACATTAATAAATTAGTAAATACATAATATAAAGTTTTTGTTTGGATATCATTAAATCACATAATATATAAAATCTGGTGTTTAGTGGGACCAAACTCTATTAAGTAATAAGTGGGAAAAAAAAAAAAAAAAACATTCACAACTTCAGTTTTTCTTTCTTTGAAATCATTCTCTATTTTACATTAATAAATACTGTTTGCTAATTTGTGTCTTTGAAAATCAAGATTTAGAAGAAAAAAAGAACTCAAGTATGTTTTGGAAAATTTAAAATAGAATTTATAAAACACAAGAAATATTTTTTTCCCTATATTTATTTGTTAATAATGTCAAAATCCATTTAATTTAATATTTCGTTAACATGAAAATTATATATTTCATTTTTATTTTAAAAACAATATTATAACAGTAATTTTACAAAAGTTAAAAGTATCCTAATTAAATATTCTTACTTAATTTTAGTGATAAAATACAAATAAAATACTTAATAGAATATATTTTTCAACATTACCTTTGGGGCTGACAAATTGGTCAATCTCATTATAGCTCATGTCCAACTCCTCTAAGTTTTTCAAAGAAAGTAACCCTAAGAAAAGATTAAGCAATTTCACAAGGTTAAACTCTTTCATATAGACAATTTAAAAGTTCGATTACAGAAATTCACAAAAAATTGTTGAAATTAAGAGAATGAGAAGCTAGCTTATTACCTTCAATATTAATAGCTCCTTTAAATCCATTATTAGCTAGATATAAATACTTTAATGAGGAGAGACCAGCTAGAGATGATAAGATGTTATTATTGAATTTGTTGCCTCTTAAATATAGTCGCTCCAAGTTACCCAATCTTGAAAGCCTCTCGAAACCTACAAATACTCAAACATTTTCAAACGAATAAATTGCTTCCATGCAAATTATCATATAATGTAACACAAAGTAATTATAAAAATATTGAAAAAAATAAATCAATAAGTAAAAATAAAATTCCAACTTTAATATTTTTGGGGATCTTTTCCAATATTTTGATTAAACATGCATACAAGTTCGATTGATTTAAATTATGCAGATAAATCCAATTGATTGAATATCTATTAAGAATATAACTTTTGAAAGTTTGAAATCTGTTGTAAAAATCATGAAATTAACAACTCTATAAAATATGTTGAAATCCTCAAATTTAATTGTAAAGGAGAGAATTTTGAGGAATTTGTAATAATGTGAAATCATTTTATTAAAATCATAGGGTACCACTAGATGCAAAGAAATTTACAGAAAATTAAATATAAGCATAATTGTAGGAATAATAAAATTGAAGGGAGGAGGACAATTGACCTTCGTTCTCAATACAACCGCCTATATTATTATTAGATAAGTCAAGCCAGTGTAGTTGTTGGAAGGGAGAAAACAAAGAAGCATTTAGATACCACTCTTCCATATCCCAGCTTGCTCCAAAAAGATTGATTCCTATAACTTTGCCAGTGATGTTGTCGCACTCAACCGTTTCCCATTTACAACACTCTGAATTTTCCACCCAATTGGAAAGATAATTATTAGAATTGAAAAAAGGTTTAAGTTGCGGAGAGCTCTTCTCTTCATCCCAACATCTCTCACCCTCACTCCACCACCCTTCTAGCGAAACCAACATCATTACTAAGAACACCAAAAACCACTTACAACCCATTTCTCAGAATAAACTAAACTTCTGTGTCTCACAACACACTGCCTCCACTCTATTTATAATATAATGAGGGCCCCCCTTCTCTTGGACTTCCTCGTCTTTTCCATTAATTAAGCAAGTAAACAAAGAGAACCATGGTTGTCAAATCGCATATCGTATTGTGTATCGAAAACCTAATTTTTCGAATCATATATCGTATCGTAGGATACGCCTTTTTAAAATAATAATAATAAAATTCTAAAAATTACTATCATCCCCAAGATTAATTAACGAATTTTGTGATATTATTGGCTTTAAATTATGATATTACATAATCAAAATTAAGAATTTATATTATTTCATTTCAACCATTCAATCATTTTCAAGATCAATGTCAATATCTATATCTTCACTTGTGTTATTATTATCATGCTAAAATGAGCAACATATCTTCCTCTTCACTTTCTCCATACAAAATTGGTAAATTTGAGTGGGTTTTAGTGAACCGGGTTGGTTGACCCAGATCCAACCTGAAAATTATTTTGGGCCTTTGGCCCAAATTAATAAATTCGTATTGATATTTTTAAGGATACAAACCAATACATATCGTATTATAGGATACATATCAACATATTGAAAAGTTTATGATACACTCTCTGATACGTATCGTTGGCGACCCGTAGCAAATCGTATCATAGGATACATATCACATATCGTAGGATACTAATAACCATGAAGAGAACTAATAAAATGGTTCTGTTTCCTTACCAAATGATAAACCACTAAAGAATCGGTACTCATTTGTATACTTGTAATTAGACTTTAGAATTAACTTTTAGCTTTTTGTTATCAAAATTAACGCAACATTATAAAATAATATATAAAACATAATTTTTATCAATAATCTTTTGCTTTTTTTTTTTTAATATAAAAAACAATATACCAAACACATTTTGGACATCAAGCTAAAATCTAGTTGTATTCCAAGTCAATGTAATTGGTTTAAGACTTATGGCAGAACAAGGGAATTTAAACAATTCCTTTTATTTTTTTCTATAAAAATAATTCTTAAAGGCTTAACAATAATGTTTAAAACTGACACTACTTTATCTAGAAAAATATGTAGATATTTCATTGGATCTCAGCTGTATTAATTAAAATTATATTTTATCCCTTCAATTTAGAGTCTAAATTAGTGTACGACTTTCATGAAAGCAAATCCAAATTCTTATTCATAAAAATATGTAGTGATTTCTCTTTTTATATTTGTCATAATTGACAACATAATTTTCCACAGTTGAGGAGTTATATTAGCTGCTTTAATTGTTTTTCAGTTGACTCATTCAAGACGAAGCAATTTGCTATGTGCCATAAAAAATTACAACTATAATATAAAAAAACCAATTTAATTTGTTCAAGGTAGTAATTCCCTAACTGCCTAATTATCATTTCACATATTAGTTTGAATGGATTTTACTATATATAAAAAATAAGAGAAATTTTCAAAAATCAGTTTGTATAAAATACCCAATTACTTAACCGTCAAGAGGGAGATATGTGATATTTTTTTCAAAATACTCAGAGAGATTATTGGATTTCATTATTTAGTTAGAGGAATAGTTGGGTTTTTATCAAACCACAAAGAAGGTGGTAGGCAATTCTCCTAATTATTTGTATTAAATCTTAAAAAATTGAGCTACTTATTTTAACACTAAAAAGCCTAATGGCTCACTAATAATAAGGGAGATAAGTGTAGGCTTTTAACCATAAAAGGGCGCAGTTACAATTTATTAATACCAACATCATCATGGGGTGTACATAAGAATTTAGCCTAAAAAAGTTATTGCTCGGTTATTTTATTAGACTACTTTCAAGGAGTCAAGTCTTAGAAGTCTCGGTCTTACAAAGTTTGTATATTGAAGTCTAGTATACAAAGTGATATGTCACATCCATGATTAGAAGAGTGAAAATGTAAAATGAATATGTTAAATAAAGATGAATGATATGTCAATTAATGGGCAACACCAGGGGCGGAGCCAGCCCCTTGGAGGGTAGGCTTGGGCCTACCCTCACATTTAAAAAAAATTGTTTATATAGGTTTATAAAAAAATTATATATATATACCTATCTTCATATTTAAAAAAAAAAAAAGAGAAATATTATATATATATCCAGACTCATACAAAACTTTTTATTAATATATATATTCCACGCCTACATTATATTAAAAATTTAAAACTCTCTCCACTTTTTTCTACATATATCTGTTTTTTATGATTTTATCCCTACAGTTTTTTATTCTCTCATTTTCTCTTTCACTTTCTCTATATTATTCGTTCATAAAAGTTTTGAAAACTAAAATTGTTGAAGCTTTCACTCATCAAGGTGCCACAATTAACTTCGTTTTCTATTTTCTTAATTTTAGGTATGTGTATTGCTCATTTTATTTTAGTTTATTTCAGGGTTGAATCATGCTTATTTTTTGAAGGATTTTTATTCTAATTTGATGGAAAAAGGCATGGATCTTGTGAGTTTATTTTGTGTTTAAGAATGTTCCCGTTTTCCTAAATTAAACCTTAACTATATTTTACTGAACATTATTTTTCACTCTTCACCCACCATTTTCCTACATTTCAAACGTCCTTTGTTTGATTGTTACAAAATTAGTAGCATTTGAAATGCATTGTTCAATTAACGATTTTACAAACAGATTTGTTTTCATCACTAATTTGTTGGAAATTTGTTTTAGAATATATTTCTTTGATCTTGCTAGATATAGCAAAACTCAACCCGTCCTCGATCACCCCCAATCCAAACCAAATTTCCTAGCCCCTGCCTCGTACTCGATCCTATACGTTAATTTGTTTTTTTTTTTTTTAATAAAATATATGTTATTGCTAAAAACTTGAGAGGAATGACAAATAGTTATATGCGCATTAATTATGTTTTTTTAGCAAATTCTTGTCACAAAATATCACATTTAATTTGACTCAAATATTTTGTCATTAATACCTCAATTTTGATATTTATAAATGATATATTTTTTTTTCTAATGATAAATAAATCTTTTGTGACAAATTAGTTTGTAATTATAGTATGTATTACTAAATATAGCGGCTAAAGTTTTTTATGATAAATATGTTTGTCAATATAAACAATTTGTATCGGTGTTTAAATTTTGACTCAAATATTTTATCATTAATACCTCTATTTCAACATATATTATGACAATTTTTATTGTAACAATAAATAAATTCTTTTATGACAAAATAATTTGTAATTATAACATGTATAACTAAATAAATTGACTAAAATGTTTTATGACAAAATAAGTTTGTCACAATAAACAATATACCAAAGCACTAAAATTTTGCACCAAAAATTTGTGACGAAATATTATGATAAAAATGTTTTTCTTCACTACACTTATTATGGGTTTCTTTATGGTGATAAAATATTATGACAATATTTGTTTGTCACTGTATATTCTCTTTGTCGTACTTAATGTGATGTTTCTTTATTCTGTCATAATAACTATATTATTCGTGATAAAATAACATTTGACAAAATTAATTTTGTCACAATATAATATATTTCTTGTAGTGGTATTGCTCATTTTATTTTAGTTTATTTCAGGGTTGAATCATGCTTATTTTTTGAAGGATTTTTATTCTAATTTGATGGAAAAAGACATGGATCTTGTGAGTTATTTTGTGTTTAAGAATGTTCCCGTTTTCCCAAATTAAACCTTAACTATATTTTACTAAACATTATTTTTCACTCTTCACCCACCATTTTCCTATATTTCAAACGTCACCGTTTAGCTGTTTGAAATTATTAAAGAAGTTTGAGTTATTATCTATGTTTATACTAAGAAAATTTTCTATTTTTTTATTAATTTATATTAAAAGTCAAGACAACATTGACTTAATTTAAGTTTTGGTTGAATTTAGCTTAGGCTAGGCCTGATCAAAGTCATGAAAATTTATATTATAATATTTTAAAGAAAAAAAAAAAGAGGATAAATACAAAATTTGCGTAGAATTTTTTGGTGGATTGTGATTGTTATAAACTCTTTTAATTATATTGGATTTAAGTTGATCGCTAGATTACTGTGGTCTTTTGCTCTCTTTAATTGAAAAGGTTTTTCCACGTGAAAAATTTCTTATGTTTCCTCATGAATTGAATGTTATTTTCAATATAATTTGCTCAAGGTTTTGCCTCTTATAGATTTATTCAAGAAGTAAAGTATTGTATTGTTGTATTATTTTCTTTCAGATTATTGATATTATATTATTTCTTTTGCTCAAGGTTTGGTGATTTTTTTAAATTCTTCACTAGTTGTTTGATAAACAATAGCGGAGCCACGGAGGCCTCCCCTGGGCAAAAATCCTGGGTCCGCCACTGGGCAACACCATATCACTTTGTATACAAACTTTGTAAGAGTAATGCTATTCTTAATCTTTCTAAGGTTAATATGGATATGCAAGAGTTTATAACACCATATACCTAGTATCTAATCTAGTACATAATTAATAGAGTGGAAACATTCTTAATTTCTATACTCAATCTATTATTTTTAAACATTCCTTTGCATTACATACTCTATGTATCTCATCCTCTCTCATAAACTTGAATTGATTTTCAAACCTATATCTTATAGGTAATACATGATATATTTTAGTAATAATAGGATTTACATTTTATAATAATTCTATTCCTCTCTAAATTAATTTTCAGAAAAAGATATAATTCTACAAGAAAATATCTAAAAGAACGAGTCATAATATCCCAACATGCTACACACAATGAGGCATTCCAATTTTCTTCACCTAATAAATTCATATAGGAAACGTAAGCTGACTTCAACCAATCCAGTATTCATGACTTCAACATTCTTCACAATGGTCTAATTATTAATTATGCCGAAGTTGGCTGATCTTTGAGACATGAGCTTTAGCGACCGATGTTTGGAAGTGGATTGCTCTTGTTTCATCCCAAGTACCATAATGACAACTTCCACAAAGACCACTAAGCAAAGGAAAATGTGGAATCTTAATTTATATTTAATTTTATATTTTTAAACCATATTTATTTTCATTAATTTTATGCAAAATAATAATAATAATATTGCTATGTGCACCCACTCATTTATTAAGTTCCAATCATTATAAATTTCATTAAAATTTTATTCTTAAAATGGGGCAACTAATAAATGTGTAGGGTTCAAAAATCATTTTCAATTTTATTGTCTCAAATTAACTCAACCAAAAGCTAACACCAAACAATTGTATTGTCTCAAATTGACTCAATCAAAAGCTACCACCAAACACATATATGGTCTCAAATTAACTCAATCAACCTGAGAATTTTTGCAAGCTAGGCATCCCATTTATGTTGACTAGTTGACTTATAGGACTATCAACATTTTCATATGGTGTTGTTAACATAACCTAATATTCCAAGACAAGCTATTTGGTTAAAACTTATGGCAAAATTGTCATTTACGATAGAAATTTTAAATTTCTTTTTCCTATGGACAATTATTATTCTTCCCTTGACCTGGAAGAAAACTGCTAATTAGCTTTTGAGTTGGGTTCATGTCATTCTAGTTGTTTGAACTCTGAACACATGTTTATTGAAAAATGGAAAAAGATGAGAGGCTTAAAGCTTTAATGATATAGAAGTATAAAAAATTTGAGGTTTTTCTATATACTAATTGTAAAATATGATCTTATATTCTGTTTACGCAGAAGAATGCGTTAATATTATATTTAAGTTTTTCTATTATCAACTTCACAAAAAAAAAAAAAAATTAATTTTATATCTCTCTGTTTTTTTTTTTCCCTTCTCTAAACAACAAGTAGTTGTTTCTGTCAATCAGTTGTAATATGAAAGTGTAGGGTCTCTTTGAAAATTGTCCCCTGTTTCCTCTGTTTTCATTTACACGACACGATGTCGTTTTACTCTTATGAATCATCTGCTTCTCGTCCAAGTATAAAAGATGAGCTGCTGTGCATCTGTAATTAATCACTGTTTACACTGAAATGAAAATACTCTTCACTTGATTTTTCTTTGAAATATCCATCTCTCTTCTTTAAGTTTTACATGGTATCAGAGCTCTTGACTTGCGTCAATGGCGAAAATTTCTAATACCTCTTCATCGATTAAAAGCGTTGAAGATATGTTGAAGGAAGCTTCCACTAGAACGACTTCAGCTCTTGCTTCAAATTTACAAGTCATAAATCCAAAGCTTACAAGAAATAACTACCGGGAGCTCCCAAGTCTTTGTCGCGTAGGATCTCATGAATTGGAAGAACATCTTCTAGGTAAAGTTTCATGTCCCTCACCTCTCTTAATCGTGATCGGAAATTGAGGATGAAATAGCTCAAATTAGAGGTGATAATAAAGGAAAAATTGATTCGGTGTCTGAAAAAATTAATCCTGCCTATATTCTATGGAAAAGGACTGACAAGTTCCTAGTGAGTTGGTTGTTGGCCTCAATTTCAGAAGAAATGTTTGGTTCCATATCTAAATGTCGTTCTTCCTCTGAAATTTGGTTTGCTCTAGAACATGAATTCATTCTGATTCTAAAGCAAGAGCTTTACACCTTAAGAACTTACTTCAAACAACATCCAAAGGTAACCTTAGTATAGCAGATTATGTAAAAAAATGAAGGAGATTCTTTGAAAGTTTATCACCCAATGGGTTAGTTGTTTCTAGCGAAGACTTACGCATATGTATTGGATGGTTTGGGACCCGAATTTGATGCGGTTGTGGTGAATTTGACATCCGAAATTGAATCCAAGTTTGATTCAATTACGCTACAGAAGCTCAATTTCTGCTGCGAATACGAACTAAGACTTGAGAAATTCAATTCTCATGACTTTCCAAACTGCTCAGTCAATATGGCTGCACTTAGTTCCAACATGAACAAGTCTCAAACTTCTAACTCTACACCAGTTTCAAAAAATTATGCTAAAGGTTCCTCTGGAAGTACTGGATTTGGAAATTTTGGGATAACAAATCAACTGATACCAATGCAAAATGCCTTGCCCTCTACCTTCCCATATATCCCTTACTCTTTGGTGGATTATTGATGAACCAAAACAGCTTACCTGAAGCTATAACCCAGCCTAGTCAGTACAATATTCCTTCCTATAGACCTTTTGGCTATGTCGGTAATGGTAGAGGAAGGGGCAGAAACACTGGCAGAGGTAAACCAATTTGCCAAGTATGTGGTAAAATAGGACATACAGCCATTCAATGCTATCACCGTTATAATTCCAGTTATAATGGTGCTGCACCTCAGTTCAATAATTTTGGTTACTCTGGTGGTACTCCAATGTCTGGTTATTCTGGGGGTTATTCTGGTAGTGGTCCAATTGTTGGTGGTGGTGCTCCAATGTCTGGTTACTCTGGTGGTGCTCTGTTTCAGTCCATTTCAATGCATCATCACCACAGCAACATCCTCCTGGTCTCTCTCAAGATTTTGCGCCTAATCCTGACAGCACCTGTGTTAATCCATCCAGAAACATTTTGGGCACTAGGAATCAACTATATGGTTCTCATACACAACAACATGGGAGTCATAATTCACAGTCTCCACAGTATCAATTCATTGATCAGCAAAAGCACTCTTCCTACTCAACCCAACAGCCAGGCTTCAAGGTTCCAAGTCCACAATTGCCATCCCCAAGCCAAGCCTATTTTGCTGCACATTCAGCTACACCTGTTTATCACACCACCATCACCTCAAACACACCTCCTGACCCCGCATGGTATATGGATTCTGGTGCAACAGATCATGTTGCATCAGATCCAAATCAGTTAGCAAATAGCCGAAGTTATGATGGTAATGATCAACTACAAGTAGGCAACGGTGAGTCTCTCAACATCTCTCATATTGGTTTTGCTTTACTTCCTAGTTCTTTGAAATCTAAGTGTGTTTACTTAAAAAATGTGCTTTGTGTACCTAGAATTACAAAAAACCTGCTTAGTATTTCCAAACTTACCAAAGATAATAATGTAGTTGTTGAGTTTGATTCGATTATTGTACTGTAAAGGACAAAGCTTCCTGCACTGCTTCTCGTCGAGGGGAGGACTTAAGGCACGGCTCGTATCGATTGCAAATACCCTCTAGCCTATCATCGCATACTTCTCCTTCCTTGTCACCATCTGCTATTGCTCCTATTAGTCAATCTGAGTCAGTATCTCAGTCTATGTTACTACAGTTGCTAGTCAATCTTTAGGTTCTGTTTTACAAGAAGAAAATAGGTCGAGTGATGTCAATAAAGATTGTATCAAGACGATATACGGTCTTCTGAAAATAGGTGTAAGTCAGAAGCTGATGTTTCAAATTTTTGTCAAACATCTCATTCATGTAATATACCTTCTCTGAATAAAACAATATCATCATTGCCCTCTATAATGTCTGTATCTTATGATGAATTTCATGTTGACACCAATAATGCTTGTGAGCTTAATAATACAAATCAGTCGTTGTTGAACAATACACCTTGTGCTTTTCAAGTTAGTAATAATAAAGAGAATCACCTATCTCTTTGGCACAATCGACTAGGGCATCCACATGTTGACACCTTGCACAAAATTTTGTCTCATTTGCAACAAGTTCCTACTGGCAGTATGTCCCAAATACCATTTTGTGATGCATGTAAGATAGGTAAACTTCATAAAAATAACTTCCCAACATCTCAGTCTAGAGCAACACAGCCTCTTGACATTGTTCATAGTGATGTTTGGGGACCCTCCCCAGTTGCTTCCTTAGAAGGCTATAGATATTATATTCATTTTATTGATGACTATAGTCGTTTCACTTGGTTATTCCCTTTAAGAACAAAAGCTGAAGTTCAATCTGTTTTCATTAAATTCCATCACCTGGTCGAAAGGCAGTTTAATTGCAAGCTTAAATGCTTGCAATCAGACCAAGGAGGAGAATATAAAGGCTTAATTTCTTACCTCACTACTGCTGGTATTCAATATAGACATTCATGTGCATATGTTCACCAACAAAATGGGAGAAGTGAGAGAAAACATCGACACATTGCTGAAACTGGTCTTACATTGTTAGCTCATGCATCTATGCCCTTGCATTATTGGTGGTTTGCATTTGATACAGCTGTTTTTCTTATAAATAGGATGCCTACTGCTGTGTTGCATTTTCTGTCACCATATGAAGTCTTGTTTGGATCAAAACCAGTATACTCTTCCCTTAAAACCTTTGGCTGTACCTGTTTTCCTTATCTTAGAGACTTTAACAAACATAAACTCAGTTTTCATTCTTCCAAATGTGTGTTTGTTGGTTATAGTCTTATACACAAAGGTTATAGGTGTATTAATTCTGAAGGTAAGCTGTTTATCACTCCTAATGTCCATTTTAATGAGTCAGAGTTTCCTTTCAATAAAGGTTTTTGTTCCAACTCTCTTAAGTTAAAATCATCTGTAGCATCTTCAGAAAAAGTGAGTTTAACCAATCCTGAAGTTCCAGCTCCTTGTTTTTCGTTTGTCTTTGAACATTCTGCAACTGATCACAGCTCCAGCAGAAGAACTCCCTCGCATCATGGCTGTCCTGAACCTACTCCTTGCAGTAATGATTTCAGCAGATCAGACACCTCAAACACTGTCATCTGTCCTTCACAAAAATCTGAGTCTCATGGTTTACCTGTTTCACAAACTTCCTTACCTATTTCACAAGACTCACCCACCTTACAGACTACTAAATCTGCCTTACCTTCTCTGTCCATATCTGAACCGCAAAATACACAAGAAATTTCTAGTTCTCACACATCAGAGTCCCCATCAACCAGTTCCAGTTTTCCTACATCAGATTTCCAATCAAATAGTTCTGTTTCTGAAGCTCAAAACAAGTGTTCAGTAGTTCTTGATTTCACCAGTTATAAACCAGATTATCCTTTAAAAACTCAATTAACCAGTTTAGAGACATTGCCCTCTTGTCCACTTGTGGTTGATTTAACACCATCAAACTTTCAAGTTTCTTCATCAACATCATTACCTACCACATCAGGTCATAACCACCAAAAACAACCAAGTTCTGCATCCTTAGCAACTAATAACGACCAACCATACCAACAAAACCAGAAACAACCTTTCAATATTCATCCCATGATAACCCGAGCTAAGTCTACTGGTCAAACAACAGCACTTTTGATGTCATCCGAATTATCAGCCACCATACACCCAGAACCTACCACTATACACCCAGAACCTGCCACTATACCTGAAGCTTTGGCTAATGTTGATTGGAAGAATGCTATGCAAGATGAATTTGATGCACTTATAAGGAACAACACTTGGACTCTTGTTCCTAAAACTTGTGATATGAACATTGTTGGTAACAAGTGGGTTTTTAGAACCAAGTTCAATGCTGATGGTACTTTGCAAAAATACAAAGCTAGGTTGGTAGCCAAAGGATTTCAACAAACCCCCGGGCTAGATTACTTTGAAACCTTCAGCCCGGTTATTAAACCTTGTACCATTCGTATTATCTTTACTCTTGCCGTCTCTTATGGCTGGGACATACAACAAATTGATGTCAACAATGCATTCTTGAATGGTATGTTGAGTGAGACTGTTTACATGCAACAACCTGCTGGGTTTGAGAGTTCAACATGTCCTTTACATGTTTGCAAGCTTAATAAAGCATTATATGGCCTTAAACAAGCTCCAAGAGCTTGGTTTGACAGATTAAAACAAGCCTTGCTGGAAAAAGGTTTCCAAAATTCAGTTTCTGATTCTAGTCTGTTTATTCTCAAGGATGCAAGTCAAGTTTTGTATGTCCTCATTTATGTTGATGACATCTTGATTACCGGATCCAAGAACTCTTCTATTACCAAGTTGGTTCATGATCTAAACAATCAATTTGCATTAAAAACCTTGGGATCAGTTACCTATTTCTTGGGCTTAGAGGCTACAAGGACTGATGCAGGAATTCATTTGAGGCAGTCTAAATACATCACAGATTTACTTGTTAAGACAAAGATGCAAGATGCTCATTCTTGTCCAACTCCTATGGCTGTCGGAACTAAACTGTTTGTTGGGGATAGTGAGTTGTTTAAGGAGCCTAGTCTTTATCGAAGCACCATCGGAGCATTGCAATACTTAACATTAACAAGGCCTGACATTAGTTTTACGGTTAACAAACTAAGCCAATTTCTTCAAGCCCCAACAGAACTTCAGTGGCAGGCCTGTAAACGTGTGTTGAGATACATCCAAGGTACAAAATTCCATGGGCTTATCTTCAAACCAGCCACCTCTCTTTGTGTTGAATGCTATGCGGATGCTGATTGGGGCAGTAACTTGGATGACAGAAGATCCACAAGTGGGTATTGTGTGTATCTTGGTCCTAATCTAGTTCAATGGAGTTCCCGCAAACAAAAGGTGGTTGCACTTTCTTCTACTGAAGCTGAATATAGGGCTTTAGCACAAACAGCAACTGAGTTGGCATGGTTGGACAGTCTTTTCTCTGAATTAAACGTGAAAATAAGCTCCATTCCCATAATTTGGTGTGATAATGTGAGTGCAGGAGCCTTAGCAGCCAATCCAGTTTTTCATGCTAGAACAAAGCATATAGAAATAGATGCACACTATATAAGGGACCAAGTGTTGGCCAAGAAAGTTCTGGTGCAATATGTTCCATCTAAGTTGCAAATAGCTGATGTCTTAACAAAGCCTCTCTCTATTTCTCGGTTAGGGAGTTAAAAAGTAAAGCTGAGGTGGTTGCGTAGAATTGAAAACTTGATGTTAAGCGAGAGGTGGGTGCGGTAGTATTGAAACTTCGATTCTTTGTATCATTTCTTTGTGTCGATGATGGTGCTGATTTTGTTTTATTGTGAAAATGCAGGTAGCTATCTATGCAAGGTTGCGAAGTTGTGATAATGGAGGTCTGGAAGTTATCTGCTTTGTATGTTTTGTTTTGTGAGTGTAGTTCTGAAATTCTGGAGGTTTGGAAGTAGCAGTTTAGTTGGGTAGCAGTTTAGTATGTCATTTCAAAGCATCGAGATGATGGTGTAGCGGTTTTGTTATGAAAATGCGGTAGTATGCATATGCAATTGTTGTGATAATGGAGGTCCGGAAGTATCTGTTTGTATGTTTTGTTTTGTAGGTTTGGAAGTAGCATAGTTTAGTAGTATCGATGATGGTGTAGCATTTTGTTATGAAAATGCAGTAGCTATGCATATGCAATTCAAGTTGTGATAATGGAGGTGCAAGTGATCTGTGTATGTTTTGTTTTGTGAGTGTAGTTCTGAAATGCTGGAGGTTTGGAAGTAGCAGTTTAGTTGGCTTTGTGAAGGCAGTTAGTTCTAAAAGGCGTGGAAGTGATCTGCTATATGAGTTGATTTTGTGAGTTTTTGACAGGTGAAAAAAAAAAAAAAAAAAAAATGCAGGTGACTATTATAGTTCTAAAAGTGTGGAATTTTTTTTGTGTGAAAATGTAGCTTTGATGTGTACTATGTAAGAAGCATTCGTTGTATGCGATGGAGTTTGTTGATTTGAGAATATAAGCGAGATGAGTGGTCGTGCAAGTAGCTATGCGAGATGCGGTTCTTGTTGATTTGATTTAAGCGAGATGTTTAAGTTGATATGCCACCAGTATCACAAGTGTTTTCACTGCTGATGATCTATGCGATCTACACATTTGCGGTTTATGAGCTTTGAATTTAGTACAAAAACGAGTTTTTTTTGTTCGAATCGGTGCGATCGATCAAAGAATGGTGAAGCAAGTTAAAGAAACATGAGTAATAAACCGGTGGCTTAGTCTATGGGGGAATGTCATCACCTTTGATTAAACCCGTGGCTTGGTTTCTGGGGAATGTCAATCGTTGTAATATGAAAGTGTAGGGTCTCTTTGAAAATTGTCCCCTGTTTCCTCTGTTTTCATTTACACGACACGATGTCGTTTTACTCTTATGAATCATCTGCTTCACTCGTCAAGTATAAAAGATGAGTCTTTGTGCATCGTAATTAATCACTTGTTTACCTGAAATGAAAATACTCTTCACTTGATTTTTCTTTGAAATATCCATCTCTCTTCTTTAAGTTTTACAGTTTCATCTCATACTTGAATGTTCATCATTATACGCTTGATCGATACTAATTCTTTAATTCTAGTC
>CM047744.1:19958430-20017083 GCA_026225825.1 Pistacia integerrima
GGAATGAATTTGGAAATGGCATGAGTTGATATTCGGTTGTGGTTTATGGATTAGCGGTGATTTTGTCTCATTTATGCTATTCAGGGGGTAAAATGACATGTTTCAAGAGGTTGATTTTGTCACTTTTCAATCATGTAGGAACTAAATGGATATTTACCACATTTTGTATAAAAATGAAGCGAAAGGTCACAAACAAGAGGCAGTCGCCAGAGACCTTCACCCATCACTGGAGTTTGGTCACTGGTCGGCGACCTTTCATCTTCCAGGCCGACGACTCTTCAGTTATTGGAGTTGGTACTGTCCCGTTATCCCCCACCTTAGCTATCAAAGATGTCTTATTTGTGCCATCATTAAACTATAACCTTCTCTCTATTAATCAATTAACCAAATCTCATAATTGTATTGCTCTATTTTTTCCTACTCATTGTGTTTTTTAGGACATCCATACCAAGGAGAAGATTGGCTATGATAGACAAAACAGAGGATTGTATTATCTGGAGGATGGGTTCCAACATTCCACAGAACGGCAAGCTCACTTGCTAAGGGAAGATTTGATGAATAAGAAAAAAGAGTAAATTTGGTTGTAGCATAAGAGACTAGGACATCCCTCTTTTAGCTATCTAAGGAGATTATTTCCCTCTTTGTTTAGAGGAGGTCATTTTTCGGATTTTAGTTCTGAAACTTGTGTAATGGCAAAAAGTCATCGTACTATTTTCCATTTAAGGATAATAAAGCAAATATACCTTTTTCATTAATTCATTTGGATGTTTGGGGACCGACACCAATTTCTACTCTTAATGGGATGAGGTGGTTTGTAACTTTTGTTGATGATTGCACTCGAATGACTTGGGTTTATCAATTAAAACATAATAGTGATGTCTGCTCGGTTTTTCGCTTGTTTCATCAAATGGTAACTACTCAGTTTGGTATTCCAATAAAATTCGTTTGTTCCAATGATAGGGGAGAATACTTAAAGCAAGAATTAACGGAATTCATGCACTTAGTAGGGGATTATTCACCAAACATATATGTGCCTATTCTCTTAACAAAATGGTGTTGCAGAGTAGAAAAACAGACAATTATTGGAAGTTACTTGGTCTCTCTTGATTGGAGGTCATGCCCCCTCTCACTTGTGGGGTGACACCTTGAATTTAGTGGCATCCTTAATAAACTGTACACCATCTAGTGTTCTCAATTTTAGAAGACTATTGGATGCTCTCTTTGATCATTGCACTCTTCCATCGATGATACTTTTGGCTCCTTGAATTTTGGATGTGTGGTTTATGTCCATTTGCATCCCCATCAACGAACTAAGCTTGAGCCTTGTGCAATGAAGTGTGTTTTTGTGGGATATGGGATAAGTAAAAAGGCTACAAGTGTTATGATCCATCTTCTTGGAGATTTTATGTTTCCATGGATGTTATTTTTCATGAGATAGAACTTTTTACAAGACACCGATGATTGATTTACCACTTTAGGGGGAGAATCAAGACGAAGTGATTAATCACGAAAAACAACATGTGTTTTTTCCCTTTAAACGAAGGAAATCGGATGTCCAAAGATGCTATAAAAATAATTCTTTGTCTCGGATGTTTCCCAAACAACCGAAAGAACAGAAGGAAGAAAACCGGGTGACCGGAGGAATTTACGAATGAACAAATGACTCTAAACTCCAAAGATGATTCTCTCTATAATAGTACCATGTCTCTTAACAATCCAAAGACAACCATTGAGTTAATCTTCTCTTGAGCTCATTCTAAGGTACCCATTAATCCTAATTCTATGATTGTTGATGATGTTAATTTGAATCTCAATTGTCTCAATAACGTCTTCTAGCTTGTTCTAACTGTGCTATACCACCCATTAAATATGAGCCTGATCCTAAATCCAAAGTTAGACATCCCATTAGTGATCACGTATCTCTAGAAAAATTGTCCAAGTCATATGCGTATTATGTGCTATAGTTATCATCTATCTTTATTCATAGTAAAATGCAAGAAGCTTTAGCAGATGACCGTGGGTAGATGGGTATTTGCAGTCAAGCATAAGGCAGATGAGATCATTGAAAGGTACAAAGCTTGGTTGGTTGAAAAAGGGTATATGCAGTCTTATGGGATTGACTATCAAGACATTTTTGCACCAGTTGCCAAGCTTAACACAGTTAAAGTGCTCTTGTCATTTGCAGTTACCTAAGATAAGCCACTTCATCAATTTGATGTAAAAAATGCTCTCTTGCATGGAGATCTTGCAGAAAAAGTGTATATGGATCTTCCTCTGAGTATAGAGAATTACTCAAATGTAACAAAGGTGTGCAAACTCAAGAAGGCCTTTTATGGTTTAAAGTAATCTCTAAGAGCATGGTTCGGCAGATTCACCAAGTCTATGAAGAACTTCGGCCATAAACAAGGCAACTTAGATCACACCTTGCTTTTAAAGCACCAAAAAGGCAGAATTATTGCTTTGATTATCTATGTTGATGATATGGTGGTGACACATGATGATCAAGATGAAATTGAGAACTTACAATGACACTTGGCCTCAAAATTTGAAATGAAATAGCTCGGTGACTTGAAGTACTTTCTTGGGATTGAAGTAGCCAGATCAAAAAATGGTATTTTCTTATCTCAACGGAAATGCATTCTTGATTTGTTAACTGAAATGGGGATGCTTGGATGTAAGCCTGCGAATACTCCTATTGAACAAAATCATAAGTTATTTCATTGTTTGGATACAACTTTTACTGATAAGGTAAGGTACCAGAGACTTGTGGGATAATTGATTTATATGTCCTACACTAGGCTAGATATTACTTATTCAGTATGTGTAGTGTAAAACTCCTCTCCAATCAGGTATCCTCTGAATATCCCTCAATGAGAATCCTGGGGATATATGTCTGGAGAACGAGTTGTATTTAGAAAAAACCCGCGTAAGGATAAAAATAATAATATCCAAAACATGCATATAAGGTGTCATGTAGTATCCAAACTTATAATTTCAAAAACTTTAAGAATTTATCTGGAAATTATACAATCAAAACATATTTATAGGGTGGAAGCTTCCAAAGGTGTTTCACGAACATTTATCATTTACATTATTTACATCAAGATAAAAACATCAAGATGACAATAAATCATCTCCCCTCACGTGTAGCCCCATTGTCTCTAGAATCATTTGCTTCTGGTCTACCTACAAAACAATCAACAATGAAAGGGTGAACGCTAATCGCTCAGTAAGGAATGATCAATTTCATTCTAAATGTGCTATTTGACCTTCATTTAAACATAGTTGTTAACACACCACTTATCTTTTACATCTAGGTATACTTCCTTTTTTTTTTTTTTTTTTTTTTCTTTCTAATTCATATGTTTTTCACCATTTTATCCCATGGCTATGTAAATATCAATGCATATACATACAAATAAGTATGTAAACATATTACATGTCATGATATTATCTAAATATCATCTAACATAAGTATAAATCATCTTATGATGTAAATAATATCATAACTCATGTAATGCAACTAATTGCATATGAAGCATTTAACGTGTAGCCGATTAGACTTTTCTTAGTGCCTTAAGCACTTCATATCATCTAGCCTCAAATTCAACTAGAGCTCATATCATTGGGAGGCGTGCTTACGTGTTATTTAGCATCTAAAACATATATTCATCTTTTCTTAAACGGTATACGAGGATATGCTTACGCGTTTTCCATCATGTCTATATGCATCTCTAACATCTTATGGCATGTAAATACATATTTTAGTGAGCTTAATACTTTTAATTCATTTATGGATTATTAATTTATTTACATTACCTCTTGCTCATATTCATCATCTTAAAACATGTATTACATTGCATCTTTATGCCATTTCATAACATTAATCATGCATTGACATCATGACCATGTATATCTTTCAAAGATCATCTAACTAATGGGTAAACATTAGTAAATGGCTTAATCACATCAATATATAATCAATTCATAATCATAAGAATTAATTATGTTAAACCTTAAACTTTAATAACTAGAAGCTTATACTTCAGGCCATTTTCTATCCATTTGCTAAACGAATTGGCTCTTGGCCTAAACATAAAAGTTGTAGGGCTGTGTCTTAAATTTCTACGCTTTAAGAATCATCTCATTTGGATTTTTATAACTCAAGTTATGGTTGAAATACTGAAGCATGTTTAACATAACCCCTAAGCTTACCAAATCCGATTTTTTCATATTAAACTATGCCACATCAATTCCTATTGACAATTAACCAATAGGTCAACTTATGGATCAAATAAACCTCCCCTTAATAGTCTTTAACATCTTAAAGGAAGTGTAAAATCTCATTCCCATAATCATCCATTATTGTTATAACATTGTAAGCTAATGCAAACAACACATCAACACTTCTAATAGCAACCATTCAACACCATGTGGCCTCTAATACTACAAGTTTTGCCACAATCAACATCCACACTTCATTTTCTTCAATCAAACAAAACAACTCATAAAATATAAATAGCAATAACTTCATGTATAATGAATTCAAGGCAATAAATAGAATAAATGAGTTCAACTACACTTGTCATCAACTAATTCTATGCCTTAAAGCCTTAATTTAAGGTTTCATTAAAATCTACAAACCCTTGCATAATCCCTAAAGTCATGGGAGGTTCTTCCTTACCTTTTTAAAGAATTCCTCCAACAAATCCTTTGCCTTTGTCTTCTTTTACACCTTAGTCCTACATATATAACATCATAACTCAACATCTACTTCAAATCTTCAAATCACATCAAAACTAGGGTTTTTAATCCTTACCTTAAACCCTCCAACTTGAAGATCCAAGGCTCCTATCTTGTTCTCCTTGAAAAATTATGCAAAACTACTTTAAAACTTAGAGAGAGAAAGCTTATTTCATGGAAAATTTGAGAGAAAATAGAAGAATGGTTGAAGAAATGTTATCTCCCTTGGCTTGAACGAATTTCCTCTCATTTATAGGAAAATATTTCATTAATTTTCCAAAATTATGCTATTGGCCCTATTATTTTAATTGTATAACTCATAAGTCCTTAATTCTTCATATAAGGGCATTTTGGTCATTTTGGACTAAACATAATTATTACTTAATTAATGCCATTAAATGCAATTAAGCCTACTCATCCTTGACTTTTTTAATGCTTATCTATAGGCAAAATGACTACTTTGCCCCTAATACCTTTATATGGATAATTGATTCATACCGTTCCAAATTAATTATCTATTTTGCCCTTAGTTAGATTTTATGCTTTTTAACATAAAATTAACATCTAAATGACTATTTTGAGCTAGGAACATACCTTTGACATCTTGGGTATTACATGTAGTGATCTAGTTTATGCATGATCCTCGTAAACCTCACAAGGATGTCATGGAACGTATATTGAGGTATTTGAAGTCTACTCCAGGTAAAGGGTTACTTTTCACTAAGCATAATCATCTAAAGGTAGAAGGTTACACTGATGCAAATTGGGCTGGTTTAGTTGATAATAGAGATCTTCAGGATACTTTACTTTTGTAGGGAGAAACCTTATGACTTGGAGGAGTAAAAAGCAACCGGTAGTAGCAAGGTCAAGTGTAGAAGCTGAGTACAGAGGCATGGCTTTTGGAGTGTGTGAGCTACTATAGTTGAGGAACTTACTAAGAGATTAGGGGATTGACTCTCAGGATGCAATGAAGTTGTATTGTGATAACACTTCAGTTATAGAGATTGCCCACAATCTAGTTCAGCACGATTAGACGAAGCATGTAGAAATTGATAGACACTTTATTAAGGAAAAACTGGAAGCTGGGATCATTATATTTCATTTTGTGAAGTCTAAAGACGAACTAGCCAACATTCTTACCAAAGCCGTCGCAAACAATGCATTTGATGACGCTTTAGACAAGTTAGGCATGTCTGATATTCATGCTCCAACTTGAGGGGGAGTGTTAGAATATCCTATAATTAAGAGATTGATATGATCAATATTCTTAATTATTGGATTTTATTTCTTTCACAATTATAGGATAATTTCTGTAATATTCTTTAATTAATTCTTTTATTCTTTCCTTGTAAATATTCTTGTATCTAGCCTATATATTGTCGAATTACAATGAATGAAATCATCAGAAAAGTATTCTACAATTGTGTTTCTTGACATATCACTCGAACTCCTTGAAATTAATTCTCATCACTTTCTCAAACTCCTTGAATTTAAGAGGAGAAGAGTCCCATCTTCAAACTAGCATTAGTCAACTTCTAGGAGAAGAAGAAGAAGAAGATGCAAAGCTTTCCAAATGTTTAATGAACCACGATGCTTTAAGGTTCCTTTTATTTCTTTACAGTTATGTTCTGCCTTGTTTTATTGTTGATGTAGTTGTCAGGGGATACGTAAATACTACTAGGGTACTAAAAGTGTTAAAAATAATTATCAGGAACACATAAATGATAGGATTTGAGGGGCATTTGACTCCTCACTCAATAAATCCTTGTTGAATGAAAACCAGTAGGCTTAAATGTGCCTAGTTGGTGTGAGACTCCAATACTTCCCCTTATAGTCAAGCTCATATGTTGGTTCATGCATGTTGATGGAGATAGTTGTTGGCTCTAACTCTTCACCCACTGATCAAGCACTCAGCTCAACTTATTGGATGAGTTGTCTGGCCTACCTCAAATTCTATTAATAAACAATTAAAAACAACAGGGCACTTGATTTCTTACTTCATTGTTAAGGCATACACCTTGCTTACTTGTTGGTCAAGAAAGGAATATTTTGAAACCACGCAGGTGTGTCCACACCCCGTGATTGGAAGAAGAAACCATTGTTTTTATTCCGTACTCTTAAAACACATGAAAGAGGGTGCTACAGTTACATATAAGTCATAGGTCCAGAATGGTGTGGCAGTGCGGTGGTCATGCTATTGGCCATAGTGCGGGCAATAGGTGGTCATAGGTAGGGTCCGTGCGAGTCACCAGTGGCCACAACAAGGCTTATGGGGTAGCCACTAGTGGCCACAACTGTCAATAGATAGATTCATCAATCACCATTGGTGGCCCAATGGTCAATTAGAACTTTTGAATATATTACTCAAGAGGTCTTGAGTTCGATCCACTTGGTTTGCTAATAGGGGTGGCCAATGAAGGGATTTACCCAACTGTCAACTTTAGGGTCCTAGGGGATTAGTTGTGGTGTGCGCAATCTAGTCCAGACATCCCTGGTTACAAAAAAATAAGAAATAAAATAAAATAAACAGATTCATCATACGGTTGTAATAGCACATAAAGTGCAGCCATTAGGAGTCCCATGAAAACTGTGTGGGTATATTCAATATTTGTGCTTTAAACATGAGGGAGATGCTTAACAAAAAGGTGGGCAAGCTGAATTTATTACTCTTTTTATGCATTTTTTTTTTTTTTTTTTTTTATCAAACTTTTTCATCTTTTGCAGGTATAGTAGTTATACTCTGTGGAACAATGCAACCCTTATAAATGGACCAATTATCATGTAAGGATTTAATAAATTTCATTATGTTATTTTAAAAAGATAATAAAAGCAAATTGTAATCCATTTTTACGATTTTACAGTGCGCAAAATTTCCTATCCTCAATGCCATACTATGGCGTCTTTGGTGTTTTGATTCCATTGCTTGTCACCGTTTTGCAAGTGCACGTTCAAGGCACCACCAAATCATCCTTTGAAACACATCCAATAAATATGTGGATCTTTCTAGTTGCCGCAGTCATCTACTACTCTGTATTTGCTGCTGAATGCTGATATGAAGTTTACTCCAGTTACTTTCAACTATTCAACATAATTGGTTTGATCTCAGGTTCCCTTTCATCGGTGGCACTGATCGCCATCCTCCCAGGGCCTGGAGGATATTTTATTTTCATTGCATGGGGTTTTGTGCCGATAATTGTAGTACTGTACAAAAATGCCCATCTTTTAAGAGTGCATATGCTTGGCTTTAGCGGAAGATCGGTGGCATGAAGGAGCCACAAATATTGCCACAACTGCCAAGGTTGCCAGTGTAGATAGCCCATTATGCCATGAAAAGAGAGAGGTCTACAGGAAAAGATAAAGAATAGCATTGAAGTGTTCGGAATTGGAGAAAAAAAATAGGAATTGTTTTTTGAGTTTTTTCTTTCTCATCAATCTTTTGGAGGGATGCCATGCCACCTAGACCTGGCAAACGGGTGGGGCAGGCGGGTATATGTAGGGAAATCACGGGCAATGGGTCAAATAGTATGGGTCGATTGGTACATTTTTTGAACACGTAGGAAAAGACAACATGTTCGGCCTTCAAATAAATCAAGACTTGTGTTTTAGAAAAATTTTAAAGTATTAAACAAGTATAATCTACTACTTAAAGACGAGCACGAACTATAACAATATTAAGGATTTTACACACCATCAAATATAATTTATAAAAATAAGCATTCAGAAAAATAATTAAAAAATTTCTATTACAAACAATATACTTAAGACTAAGCATATATATCTTGCAACATATAAATGGGTTGAGTCTGCCTTACCCAGTAGGCTCAAAACATGGCCCAAGCCCAGGATTGGCCTGCCCTTAGACACATCTAAGGATCAAAGAGCTAGCTTGCTTAAGTATGTGCATAAAAAAAGATGGAAGAAAGGCTATTAATATATGTCTATATAAGGCTTATTATGAGAATACAATAAAGAAAGACAAATAAAACCTAGTAATTAATAATATTGTTAATATAATCAAAAGAAAAAGAAAAAGCAAATCCACAACAATAGATATCAAATCAAATATAAGGAAAGAAAAGGGGAGTAACTTTCATCCTAGTAATTTTAAACTATTGCGGTAAAGTGTTATATATGGCAAACCACTATATGAAAAATTACGTCCTTTATGTTCATTAGCACACTTAAATTTGGTTAAAACTTATTCATTATAGTTAATTATTTATCATAGCATCTAAAACTTTTTATAAATAAGATCATTACATTCAATGATTTCCATAAATCTATATATATAGATATAGATTTGTTTTTGTTTTTGTTTTTTATTTTTCTTGAAAGGCTTATTGAACTCATCAACACGAAGAAGAAACATGAAGATCCTCTATGCTTATGCCGTCTTGTTCTTTTTTATCCTCTTTTCTGGTTAGTTATTAATTTCAGAAGATAAGGTGACATCAAACAATACAACGAGAGGGCCTAACTGTTTGCAAGCTACATATAATGACTTTTGTAATGATAACTTTCATAGATTTTAGTTTCGAAATGATTCTCCACCAATAAATTCAAGAAAATGTATCAAATAACATTTTGTTGATCATTTATTCTTTTCATTCTAATTTTATATCTCTACACATAATTAAATAGGTTTATTGAAACTTGAAATTTCCAAGGATACTCCAAGGGCAGCACGAAGTTAAAAAGACCTGAGTATAATTGAATTTCCTAAAATTTTCATCTATATCTCATATGCGTTTATTATTATAAGGATTGGATCGATGACCAATATGAGAAACCATGGATTCATTTTACAATTTCTTTCTCAAGGATTTATTAGCCCTGCAACTTTTTTTTTTTAATTTGATTGAATACATCTATTTTGACAAAATGGGCAGATTTGTTATCCCAATTGTAAAGGTTTCACGATATTCAGTATCTTACTTGTGGCTTCCGTGCATGAGTGATTTTGTTGCAGAATTGATAAGTACTTTTACTGGAATACAACCAGCCAAAAGTACTTTTTAAATCACTTTGGAGCTCCATTGCTGTTTTGCTAATATCTAAAAACACAAGAGTAGGAGAAGATTTTTATCTGCTCAGATTTTTGCAACAAAGTCACAGTGAATACAAATTAAATGAAAAATTCAGAGTTCTGAGAATCTAAACCTTGTAAGAGTTGTGTTGATGAAGATGACATTCACAGCTTTGTATCTCCATCCTTATGGCTTAACCAACAACGAGTGGAGTGAGTTGACTCAGATGAGTCAAGAGCGAGACGAGTGCGAGGGCGTCGTAGTCGGGTCCATGTTCTGGGTAATTAGCCGGTACAAGATGGAGAGTCAAGGTGTGTTTGAGAGAAGTACGAAGTCGCATCAACTGGGGACGGGTGAGTGGAAGCGAGTTGAGGGTGTATGGAACCAAGTCAGGGCGGGTGTCCTAAGTCGTGTTTTGGGGTGGGAAAAGAAGGGAGGTTGTTTTCTTGGGCCAAGTGTGAGCCTATGGTCCGGAGAGTTGAAAAAGTAACCCGTCCGGCCCGGTCCGACCCGGGGCGAGTTACTAATTTTGGCAGGTTAGTCCTAACCCGCCCGCCAACAAAGGCAGGCCGGATTTCGGTTGGGGACGTGTGGGGTCTAGGTGGTTGAATGGGCCTTGGTTTGTGGGTCGGGTTATCAAGGTGGGCCGCAAGAGTTCTTTTCAATGGAAGGGCAAACTGTGAAGTTAAATGTGCCTGATGAGTACAAATTATTTGTGCAGTCTGGTTGCTCTGTGGAGATCTGAAGTCTGAACTATATAAGATTTTGGAAGATGATCAAAATTTTAGTTTTGTTAGAAACTAGTAATAAATATTTACCATTTATTTTAACATTGAAATTAATTCATTAGGTTGATGATAAAAAATTTTAACCATGACTTTCTACTCAGCTTAACCCAATAACGATAGGCTAATCCTACTAACGTTATATGATATACTGGTACATGTAATATGATACAATACGCAAGTCACACTAAAGATTTAGTCGTATGAGGCAAAAGTATTTTGATAAAGATATTTCTATGGAAATTAATATTATCATATCAAAGAATATATTCTTTTTAATTTACAGACAAACACACGTACAAAGCTTTATGGTTGCTTGTATGAATGACGTGATGCATTTTGTTTATTTAAACTTTTTTTTTTGTACGAATGTAACAGCTCTTGTCAATTTTTTTACTTAGGTAAATGTCAATTGATTTTCTAATTAATTACCATAAAGGAATTATTTAAAGAAGTAAGAAAGTATAATTTAAAAAAAAAAAAATGAAAGTAGTTTTCTATTTTAAAACTTAAAATAATATATTGAAATTGCTTATTGGGTAAATCTTTAAATTTTTTTAGTTTTTCTTTTAAGTAAATATAAAAATAATTTTTATAAATTAAATTTAATTGAAAATATAATTAGCAATTATAAATTTTATTAATGTTTTTGTAACCATAAATTTTTTATATAATAAACTAATATTGATATTTAAAAAAAAAAATGTAGATCTATAATTTTTTTAGTAAATTTTTTTTAGCATAAACGTGAAATTAATATATGAATAATTAAGCTAATAGTATGAAAGTTAAAAATTAATATCATAAAAATAATTAAAAATTCATTATATCAACAATTGCAATTTTAATTAATTAATATTTAATATTTATTTGGTAATTGGTAATATAGTAAAAATGGTTAAAATTATATGTTGATACAGAATTCTGCACCAACTAGTGAGATTTGATCGACCTTGTCAGGATCAGAACTGATGTGTGCGTGATTACGGGTAATCAGCAATGAGTGAATGATAACGCCAGAAAGTAAATGACAAACAGAACTTTTAAAATGGTTCGGCGAAGTTAACAACCTACATCCATTGTGTTTTTTTGTAAATGTTGTGAGAGCTTACAATGTAGTTTTTATCCAGAACTCGTATCCCCCTTCTCATCGTTTTAGGGGGTTTATATACAAGATTTACATAAAGGAAAGAGCGAAATTAAGGGTATTACAAATGATTTGAATCATAATTCCGATATCCTTACGATTGGGCGCTATGATCGCACAACGACAACTGTTGATCCAATCGTTCCTGCGATATCCAGGATCTGAAGTAATCTGGGGGTTGATTGATTAATTCTTCGGATTGTCCACGACCAGCTTATCCTGGGTTGATCAATCATAGTTGCCGAGATTATTTTGGTCAAGCTATATCCTTGCGTTAGCCCGAGCTTGGCGGAAAAACCACACACAATATCTGCCTCCTAGTGTTTGATGCTTGTTTCAGGCTTCGAAGACTATCTCTCGATTTGACGCCAAGCTTGGCTTCAATAGTGAGTCCCTAAGTGCATGCTCGATCGGGCTTCCACCACTGACCTTACGTCTGGTCGACATTCTTCACACTTGGACATTATTACCTGTGCCACCTGTCAAAACTCATAATACAAAAAAGTCAGGGTATAAATGTAATTTTCGTGTGGTCGTGTCGCATTAAACGCAGCAGCCTTTGCAGTTACATTTCGTCGTGTGTGGGCGATAACAATTGTTCACGTGTGAAGTTGAGACATTGTGCGATGACGGTTATCATTGTAATCAATCCGATGGTTCGCCGCACCTCATGGATGGTCGACATGTGACCATGTCTAAGGGTTGAGATTGCTCAACGAATGATGGGCTAGGATTAGTTGTAAGTCAATGGTTGAGATTGAACTCCGCTCTTTCGTCTTCCATGCAAAAATCACTATAAAAGGTGGCGAATATCGTCAGAACAACCACTCTGAAAGTTCTTCCACCCTCTTGCTTTTCTTTGTCGTTGCTCTTACGTAGTCGCGGTGGTCTTTTTTACTAGTTCTCAACACTCTTCTTTATTTCGGTTAGACTTCTTTCTCTTCCTTGCTCATTTTCTAACTTTTGTGCTAAAGGGTGGTTGCTGTAGTGGTCACATTGGATGTTTGAAGGTTTTAGTAGGGCTTTTGGGGTGTATTTTCGGCGGTCTTAGGTTTTAAAGGGGTTTAATCACAGTGGCCGTTGGTGTCCTGGGTAGGTCATGTGACTTCGTTGTGTTGTGCGAGCTATTTTGAGTGCCTGAGATAGAAGCGAATATGGAATGGTTGTCGAGTTGTTCAAGCTCTAGCACATGTTCGCTTCTTTTTTCAGGTATCCAGAGTCGAGTTACAACCATGTCCTAGTCTAGTAGTTGCACAATAGTTCAAATGTTTGATTCACTGGTTGACTTGGCAGCACTAGGGGATGCGTCCCTCAAGATGTTCGAAGAGTTTGTCGCTAGAAGCTGGACCCCTACACTGTGCGCTTGTCCGATCGTGCTTCGATCCAACTGGCTCATTCCTTGCCGTCTCCAGCTCACAGGCTACGAAAAATGCCATAATCCTCGATCACCCTTGGGGATCTTGAACCCATCAAGGCGACCTACGTGGTGCAACTCAACTTGATGGTCCCGGGAGAACACTCTTGAAATAGGTGGCAATTTTTGAGACTCTCCTCAGATGTGGGGTATCCATTCCCTCGCATCCTTTCATCGATAAAGTGTTGAGGTGATTCGACATCGCTCCTCTCCAAATGACGGCCAACTCTTACTTGATCATTACTAGGGTATACATCGCGTACATGATCGCTGAGCTAGGCAAGCCATCCGTCGAAGAGTTTGTCCATTTGTACAAGCTCAAAAAGGGGCAACGCCGGACATATTATCTTTCTAAGGCAAGGAAAGTATGTTTCAACGGGTTGGTGGATGTCCCAAAGAAGGTCCCACATTGGGATTCACAATTCTTCTTCTACGAAGCTGGGACGAGTGATTTATTCGCTCCGAAAGCGAGTAAGGCTTTGTTGCTTATGTATGCGAGGACAAGTTTTGAGCTTTGCTTCATTATCTTACCGAATTACTTTCTATTATAGTTAATATCGAGTAGAACTATCTTCCAGTGGCGAGCTTGCAAAAGATGCAACGTTTCAGCGATCTTCCTGACAACTTGTGCAACATCCATGAACTTCTTACACTTCTTCACCTAAAGGCGTATGGCTTTTGTAGGGACGAGGTTAATTTTTTAGCACTTTTGGAAAAAGGTAAGTTGTTGCTTGCTCGCGTTTGATTTCTCATACAAATTGATCGCTAACTCGTTTCCCTTTTTCCTTGCAGAAATGTGGGCCAAAAAACCCAAAAGCCTTATGAAGAAAATGACGGCCTCGACAGCTGCTCAGAAGGTGCCGATTGCTCCAGTAATAAAATAGCCTACGGATGCTATTGGCACGAAGTGTGCTAGAGGCGAGCTTGCAGAGGGTCCAAGCGTAAAGAAATACGTGACCGCCTCTAAGGGGGTTGGTGGGAAAAGCACTGTCGGGCTTACTAAGGGGCCAGCGAAGAAGAGATCCGAGCCAACTGAAGGCTTGGGAAAAGGTAAACCACCCAAGCAGCATGATGGTTTGGGGAAGAAGAAGGTGATTGAGCCTCAAGGGCGTTTAGGCAAAGAGGTCGCCACGCAGGCTGGCTGCCTTCAGAAAAGCAGGGCCAAAGGCTTGGCCAAGATGAAGCCGGCCCTTGCCGGTGCGGCAACTGCTCTAGGGGGGAGTAGACCTGGGTCGTCCAAGCCAAAGGATGGGGAGATGGGCAAAGCAACTGAGGCTAACGTCGATGCTCTGATCGATCAACTAACCGACCATATCGGTATTGGGGCCACAGTGGCTAGGGATTGAGTCACCACGCGAACATTTGTGGTCGTCAGGGACTCAGCTCCCTCCAAGATATTAGCCTTAACCTCTAGCTACGCAGCTAAGGTACCGGTAGCTCGCTTCTCTTTTTTGAATGCTATTTTTGTTTCTTGCTCGCTTCTCACCTTTTCATTTTCAGGTTGCCATGGCGAGCCAACTCATGTATGAAGAATGCGGCCAAACCTTGGAGGGAACTCAAAAAGGATAGATGCTGGCGGAGACGGTAAAGGAGGATGCCTTAGAGGTTGCGGAGAAAGAGAGGGAGGCTAGGCAAGCCGAGCTTGAACACCTTAAGGAGGAAGTTACGGCTTTTGGGGTCAAGGAAAGAGAGTTCCTTGACAAACTCAAAGCGAGCGAGGTTACTCGGGGTAAGGCTGAAGCTAAGGTAGCGAAGGCCGACTAGAGTTTGGCTCAGTAGCAAGGAGCCAACAACAAGCTAAACTCTGAGCTTTCCTCGGCCTAGAAAGCAATAGTGAGCTGGGAGGCCAAATTCAAGCCAACTTCGCTCGACCTTACCCAGAAAACGGTAGGTCGTTAAAATGCTGAAGTTGAGGCCGAGCAACTTAGTCTTAGGATTGAGGAGCTGAACGAGGCCATCATTACTCGATCCTAGGAGACATCAGTCTTCCTCGTGCAGAAATTATGGGAGGCTCATCCATCGATCGACTTTTTTTTCCTTTCGCAAGCTTATCAGAAAGAGGTCAAAAGGATGCAAGTTGAGGCTTAAGGGATGACCTACGTGTATTCGGATGACTCCGAGGATGATGGTGAAGGCTAGGAAAAGGTCGAAGAGAGTGGCAAGGAGGTTGGGCCCAAGCTGGAGGTCGAAGACCATTCTTTAACCATAGTCCTCTCGAGCAAGGTTCCCGAACACGAGGTCAAAGACGAATGCCCTACTCCCCCATTAGCCTAAAAAATCTTAGTCTTTTTTGTTTGTTTTTTTTATTGTCCGAATGTAATTAAACTTTTATTTAATGAAAGAACACTTTTCGATGTTTCTCTTTCGAGCAATGATTGTTTCATTTCTGCGGAGTCATTTAATTCCTCATAATCTGACTTTAGGACCCGAATTTTGCTCCAAGTCATGCGTAGTTCGTTTTTTTAGGAGCTGTTTGAATTTTTTGCGAAAAAATCTTTATGCGATGTTTGGCATTGATTTCAGACTGGTCATCCTTTTTGGACTTTCATCATTGGCTTAAGGCCGATTTTTTTTATGTGCTTTTTCTTGGATTTTTCCAAGTTTCACTTCGTCGACCTGGGATTTTCAATCCCGATTTATGTGAGGAAATCTGATGCTACAATAAACTTCGATTTTAGACTTTACTGTCCCTTTCGAGTTCTTTGGTCGCTGGCTTGGAGCCGATTTCCTTTAATGTGTTTTTTCCTTGATTTTAAAACTCAAGTTTAACTTCGTCGATTTATGATATTTTATCCTCAAAGAGTTGGATTTTGGCGTGGCTTTTTCGAGGTAAGCTGTCTTTCCTGGACTCTTGACTCCGAGTTTTCTTTTGGAATTTCATCGCTTAGGTCGTGATTTATTGATCGGTAGTTACTTGCCATATGAACTAAAAAATTTAAATTATGAACAAAGCAAGTACTGAATAATACCTCTCTTATTGATAAAGTGTTTTGGTCATAAAAAGCCTTACAACAAATGTTATTCATAGAAATAAATAGAACCCGAGCTGATTATTGGTAATACCTTTGCAAGTGCTCGGCGTTTCAAACTCGCATTATTGCTTTGCCGTTGAGCATTCTAGGTGGAAAGATCTTGGTGCGAGCTTTTCAGAGATCTTGAAGGGACCTTCCCGCCTGGGTCCAAGTGCCCCCAAGTTTAGGTTATGGGTATCCTGGACGACTTTCCTAAGAACCAAATTGCCTATTTCAAAGTCTTTGTTTCTGACTTTGGTATTGAAATATTGCTTGGCCTGCTATTAATAAGAGGCGAGCCTTAATTGAGATTAGGCCCGATGTTCTTCAATCAGGTCTAACCTTAGGCAAAATAGGTCTTCATTGGCTTCTTCTTTGAAGATTTCTCTCAAAACGAATTGATTCCTACTTTGACTGGGACCATTGCTTCACATTCATAAGACAAAGAAAACGGGGTCTCGCACGTCAAGCTCCTGACAGTCGTTCTATAAGACATAGAACTTTCGACAGCTCATGACCCACCTTTTTTTAAGGTCATCGAGCTTTTTCTTTATGGTGTGGTTGATTACTTTGTTCACAGCCTCTACTTGTTCTTTGGCTTGAGGTTGGTAGAAGGCTGTGAAACTTTTTTTTATGTCGAGCCGCTTACAAAAGGTCCTAAAATCTTCACTGTCGCACTGCTTCCCAATATTGTTGGTTATTATTGTGTGGGGAATTCCAAACCAACAAATGATGCTCTTATAGACAAAATCTTTTAGCCTGTTAAACGTTATCGTTGCCAATGGCACGATTTCTGCCCATTTGGTAAAGTAATCTATGGTAACAACCATGAACTTAATGCCCCATTTTCCCTAAGGCAAGGGGTCAATAAGGTCGATGCCCTAGATTGCAAATGGCCAAGGGCTTGTCGGAGTAATCAATTCTTGCGGGAGAGCTCACAGAATGTCTACAAATCTCTAGCATCTGTCACATTTGCAGACGTAGTCTGCCACATCATCATAAACCGTTGGCCAATAGTATCCCTGGTAGAGCACCTTATAAGCTAGAGATCTGCCTCTTGTGTGGTTTTCGCAAATGCCCTCATGTATCTCTCTTAGAACATAATTTTCATTTCTGTGGTTAATACATCGCAGCAATGGTACATTGAAGCCTCGCTTGTATAGTCTATCGTTGACAAGCGTGTACCAAGCTGTTTTTGTACGAAGTGTTCTAGCTTTGGTTCTGTCCTCTAGCAGTATGTCGTCCTTCAAGTAGGTGATGATTGCATCCATCTACCATTACCTTTGACTTGTGGCTAACACCAGATTTTGTGAAGCAGAAATGCTTGGTTTTAGGAGGAATTTAATTGGGTTTGAAAGTGCCTTCTCATTGTTCATTGTAGAAGCTAGGCGAGCTAGTGCATCTGCTTGCAATTTTCTCTCCCTTAGGATCTGGTGGATGGTAAAAGATCTAAATTGTCTGAGCTTGGCCTTCACTTGCTGGAGGTAGGATGCCATCCTATCTTCCTTTGCTTGGTATTCCCTGATAACTTGATGAACCACTAGCTGTGAGTCACCATAGATCTTGATGGACTCTGCCCCCATTTCCCTAGTGAGATGAAGACCTGCGAACAATGCCTTATATTCAGCTTTGTTAATTGAGGCATTGAACCCGAATCTTATAGCAACTCTAATTGGATCTCCCACTGGACTTTCGAGCAAGAGGCTCACTTCTACTCCCTTCTCATTCGATGAGCCATCTACATACAGAGTCCATCACCATAAGTCGTCACTATTTGACTTTTATTGCTCGATCTCTCCCGAGGTATCTACCTCTGGTGGGCTTGACTTGGCGTCTGGTTGATAAGAGAACTCATATATAAAATCTGCCATGGCTTGACCTTTGATCGAAGTCTTTAAGATGTACTTGATATCGTGTTGACTCATCTCCATTATCCATTGGATTAGTCTACTTGATGCCTCGGGCTTCTGCATTATTTTCTTCAAAGGGAAGTTTGTCAGCACATGGATGGAGTGTGCTTGGAAATAGGGTCGTAGCTTTCTGGTGGCAACAACAAGGGCGTAGGCGAGGTTTTCCATCTCTGGGTACCTTGTCTCCGCGTTAAGCGGTCTCTTGCTCACATAGTACACTAGCCATTGTATTCCTCCCTCTTCCCATATCAACGCTATGCTAATAGCGGATTTAGATACCAACAAATACAGTAGTAGCGACTCACCCTGGATGGGCTTTGACAACATAGGGGGCTATTCAAGGTGTTTCTTCAGCTCCTAAAAGGCTCTTTCACATTCCTCTGTCCACTTGAAACCTTTCTTCCCCTTCAAGGTCTCAAAAAATGGTAAACACCTATCCGTGGCTCGGTAAACGAACCTACTAAGTGTGACCACACATCCAGTTAGACTCTATACCTGTTTAATGCCAATTATGCTTTTCATGTCGAGCAAGGCCTAAATCTTCTTTGGGTTTGCTTTTATTCCCCATTGGTTTACGAGGAAGCCTAGGAATTTCCTCGAGCTCACTCCGAAAGCACATTTCAATGGATTGAGCTTCATTTGATACTTTCGAAGGATGTCGAACATTTCCCTAGGTGCTTAATATGACTTTCGATGACTTTTGATTTGATAAGCATGTCGTTAATGAATACTTCCATGGAAAGGCCGATTTGATTGGTGAACATCTTGTTCACCAAGCGTTGGTAGGTCGCGCCAGCGTTCTTGAGGCCAAATGGCATAGCTTTGTAATAATAAATTCCACGGTTAGTAATAAAAGAAGCATGCTCTTCGTCAGACTATTATATCAGGATCTAGTTATATCCCACGTACGCGTCCATAAAGCTAAGTAGTACGTTTCCCATCGTCGTATCTACAAGCTAGTTGATCCGTGGTAGCAAAAGCTGTCTTAGGGATAGGCTTTGTTAGATTTGTGAAGTCGACACAAGTTTACCACTTGCCATTCGTCTTCTTGATCAAGACTGGGTTGGCATGCCAGTCTAGGAACCTGACTTCCCTGATGAAGTTGATTTCTAGGAGTTTGCCGACTTCATCTTTGAGCGCTTGAGAGCGCTCTGCATCTATGGCCCTTCTTTACTGTTTTATGGGTTGAGCCTCTCTATCAAGGTTTAACCTATGGCATATCACCTCGGGGTTGATCCTAACTATATCAGCATGCACCCTCGCTAATACGTCGAGGTTCTTCTTCAGGAACTCGACCAGATTATCGACCATCACTCTGCTCAAGCTACTATCGATCTTTAGTATGCAAGTTAGATCCTCCTTTCTAACACTTACTCCTATCAGCTCCTCAGTTAGTCCCATAGCGGACTCTTCTTTGTGGCTGAGAGGATCTATGGTGTCTTCTAGAAGTCAAGAGTTTGGCTTGGATTTTGCGATGATCATGGTCTTTGGGTTCAACCATTTCTATGCGGAGTTTATGGCCCGATTATAACATTCCCGTGATTCTTTGGTGTAGCTCCTGATTGTCGCGACTCCCCCGGGAGTCAGAAAACTCATTGCTTGGTAGCGCATTGAGGTGACCGTGCTTAAATCATCCAAGTTCACCACTAGGAATTCAGCCATCATAGTTCTGACCTTCAGTTTGGCCCCTAGAGTTACGGAAAGGTAGATAGTACTTTTGGGAACCATGTTGTCCTCGGTGAACCCATAGAGTGGCGAAGGGCGCGCTCGTAGGTTCCTTTCTGTGAATCCCATTCCTCTTAAGGCTCCCAAGAAAATAATGTTTGCAGTGCTCCTGTTGTCATCCATAACCCTTAATCCTCTTGCATTGCTAACCCTGGTTACAAGTACAACCGCGTCATGATTGTGACGAGGGGATGTTTCGCACTCGTCATATGTTAACCCCACTACCTCGCTTTCCCGTTTGGGCCGCTTCTGTTCACAACTCATTATTTGGGGGACTGAGTTCGTTTTGGCCTCCCGAGCGTATTGCTCGTGGGCTCACCTCAAACTTTCCGCTATATCTGATCCTCCGTAGATCATATTCATGAAGACCTCATTGGGGTTTGGCAGAGCCTATTGAGCCACGGTCTGTATCTGGCCTAGGACCTGGTTTCTTTGCTCACCAGGATTCTCTCGAGCTGGTTCTGCCTTAACAAATTCTTTCAAATGACCTCTTTTTATCAGGTCCTCGATTACGTCCTTCAAAGCCTGACAGTCATTTGTATTGTGCTCGACATCTCTGTGATACCAACATTATTTTTGCTGATCTTTTCTTCCTTAAGCCCCCCTCATTCTTTCCAGAGCATGTAGCCTCTTCGCCTCTCGAAATATCTCATAGATGTGGATGATGTCTTGAGTAAGGGGGTGTACTTTGCATGCTGCGGGAAAGGCTGCCTGTCTCCATGGTTATCTACTTTTTGTTTCTTTGGGAATTTGTTGTGATCCCTGTTGCTACGGTCTTGGCCCCCATACTTATCTGAGGGGCAAACTTGTCTCCTATCCTGGGCCCCCCATGTCGAACTCCTTGCTAGTGCTGCTAATAAGCTCTCTACTCATTGGTATTTTGCGGCCATCTAGTAGAATTTGGCCAGGCTCACATGGTCTTCGCTCTGGAGCTTTTTCCATAGCTTCGTGTTAGGTCTGATCCCTACGATCAAGAGAATCCGAATGGATTCTTCGGGGGCATCAGCAACCTTTGCCTACTCATTCTGGAACCTCATTAAATACGAGGTTAGTGATTCATCTCACTCTTGGCGAATGTTGCTCAAGTAGCTGAGCGGCATTGCGAACTGTCTCCTTGCCTGAAACTGTTATAGATATAGTGCAGAGAATTGTTGCCAGGAGTTGATGGAGTTCGCCTTGTAGCCGTTTGTACCACCTCTTGGCATCTTCGATTAATGTGACTGCGAAGCACTGGCATTTTGCTAAGTTAGTGACCTAATGTAGCTCCATGAGGTCATTAAAGTTGTCGAGGTGATCTTTGGGGTCCCCCCTCTCGTCGAACTTGCTTTCTGCATGATCTATCCATCTCAAAGTAACCAAAATTTATATTCCTTTAGAAGTTATATTACAATTTCTCACTTATTGATCTAATGTATATGAAAGAAAATATGGAGAATTGTTGGCTCATCAATTTCATAAAATCAATTAACACGACTTGACCTCATTTAATGATATGTCCTAGTTGCAATACAATTTCCAATCGCACACTTGTTTTTATTAGGAGACTTTGAATATGCTTCAGCGAATAGTCCATTGACTTTTGCATGTGATTTTTTTGTTCAATAATATTCCTACAATAATACTATTTAATAAGAGGTTTTACTAAAACGTAATTTACGAATATATGGAAAGCTTTTACAAGTATTTTAGCAAACAAGATTTTTGCTAAAAAATGAAGTTGGATTCATTTTTATTGTAATATAATTAAAGTAAATAAATATTTTACCAAAAAAAAAAAAAAAAGTTACATTTATAAGTAGGATATGAAAGAAAAGATGGAGAATTTCATAAAATCAATTAGAAAGGCTTGTAGATAATAGATCAATAAAAGTATATTGTTAAATTAAATGAAATAGATCATGTCTCTTATTAAAAAAAAAAACAGCAGTGCTAGTCTTACAAAGAAGCCTACAAAGGAGGCATACAAAGTTAACCTCCACCCTTCATCTTCATCATTTCTCTCTCTCTCTCTCTTTCTCTTTCTCTTTTTCCGTTTTTCCTTTGTTTTTTCCTTTACTTTGTAAGCTTCTTTGTAGACTTCTTTGTAAGGATAGACTTATTGTAAAAAAAAAATTATCTTAACAGAAATGAGCTTATAATTGTCTAATTATAAGGATTTGGCAATCCTTGTTGTAATATTCTTTCTAGCTAGTATACTTGGGAGGTATAAAATGAAAACTCACTAAATATATCATAGAAAAACATATATGGATATATGTATAAGGTTGTGGGCCCAAAAATATCATTATTTTTATATACAAATCTCGACAACAAGTACCATAGTCACAAAAATAAACTCAAAAATATAGTCTGACAGTGTTGCCTTACTCCTTCGCTACTTGACATCCCATCTGACCGGATCTCATCTACTACCTGCAAAAACAGTGAAATCAATGAGATGAGCACTAATTGCTCAGTAAGTAAGCCCACAACACTTCTATTCTTTCTCCGTTACTCAGATTCTGAATTTTCTTCCTTACACCAAGCTTCTCTATTCTTCTCTGTTTTCTACGATTCTAGTTTCTCACTTACCGATATATAAGCACAAATAGGGAAACTAGCTCGAGATAGTAGAAATGGCATGATGCATATGCACGGATACATAAACTTTTCTATGCAATGCATTTTCTTTTATGTTTTCTATTTTCTTTCTTTTTCTGTTTTTTTTTTCTTTCTTTTCTGTTTCTATTCTTTCTTTTCTGTTTTTCTTGCTTTTTTTCTATTCTATTCTTTTCTATTTTTTTTTTCTTTTTTTTTCTTTCTTTTTTTTCTATTCTTTCTTTGCCGATCGGACTCAGTTGAGGCATGGATTCAGAACCTTGGTCGTGTGAGTGTATTTTCAAATTCTTTCTTGGGTACAGTCTTCATCCATATGCACTTTTTACGGATTGTACAAATTCTTCTTTCTTATTATGAGGCCGCTCACTAAAGGCAGCGTGCATGCGGGGTTATTCTTCTCTATCACTCACGGGCTCCCCATCGCAACAACCTTCTCTTTTTATATTTCTTTTAGTAAAATTTCAGTTTTGAAGTATTGTTTAATTATATTCTTTAGAGGATGATTCTACAATTTATTTCTTTTCTTTCTTGCTCTTTATTCTTTAATGTTCTCATATGTGTGTATATGCATGTAAATAAAAATATTCTTGCTATTCTTTCTAAATGCAAATGCTCAAAATTAAAGAATGCATTAGGGCATATAAAGACTTCATTATGGAACTAGTATTCTCTACCAACAACAATACCAATACAAGGTAATACTCTAACATACTCATATATGCATTTTCTTTGGAATTTCATCAAACACCTTACTTGCACATACAAACCCTAAATTGGTTACACTTCCACATATTTCTCAAGCCACCAAAAATTGGAGCAAAAACTCGCTAAGGCCAACAACCAACCTAGCCGAATTTCGTCCTCTACTTTTCCACATCCATTCTTTCATTTTTCATCCAAAATCCCATCAACTCAACACATACAAATACATCACTTCTCATCACATACCAATAAATCAATTCTCATCACATACTAATAAGTCACTTGTCATCACATACAATAAATCACTTCTAATCACATATAATAAATTACTTCTCATCACATATAATAAATTATTCTCATGGCCATGAAATTCACATATCAAACAACCTCAATTTTCAATTCATAATTCTCATCATCCAAACACACATACAACATATAAAAATTTCTCTACACAAGTATTTATCCAATCAAAGCTAAAGTTGGATTTACTTACCTTGAATTTGAGCAACTCCAACACTATAATCTCTCTTTGGCAAAATTCCTTTTCCTCTTAAACCCTAAGCATATAAAACCATAAGAATTCAAAACTTTAAAATTTAATCTCACATATTGGTGCAAGAATCTTACCTTTGGATGCTTAGGATTGAAAATCTATCAAAATTGAACTAAAATCCTATGAATTTCCCTGAAAATTGAATGAAGAAATTTGAGAGAATTTAGGGTGAAGGTGGCGTGAACTATGGGTAGAGTGGCTAGGGTTTCTCTTCTTGAACTCTTACTACACACACACACACACACACACACACACACACAGATATATATATATATATATATATATATATATATATATATATATATATATATATATATATATATATATTATCCTTACACTTTTTAAAAATTCCATCTATGTCCATTAGTCAATTACAAAAATGGCCTCATTTTTATTAACTTCTCCATGTTATTCTACTTCTTTTCACTCCTTACTTTTTCAACTAATTATGAGTGAAAAGACCATTTTACCCTTAATGAAGGTTTAAGGAATTTTCTTCACACTTGTTCAAGATAACTTTAACAAAACTCAACTAAGGGTATTAGGGCATAAATAAAACTATGTACCTTGATGTGGGAGTTACACTTGTCAACTTTAGATCAATGAACACAAATTACTTAAAAGAAACGGAAATCAGTAAGTTTCTAGCCATTGATTCTATACTAGAATGATGAACACTAATGTCTTAAAGAAGCAAAACCCTTCCTCTTGATCTGAAATTGTGAGACATTTCATTTCCATTGTATATATGGAAAAGCCGTCGCTCTACTTAAGTGACTAACGAAATATTAAAAGAAACGACATTTTCATCTTCATGTAACTGAAAGTTAGCATCACTCTTTTTCCAGTTATAAGACTTCTTCAAACTCTTACATTTCTTCATTTCTTTCTTTTACAAAATAGAAAAAGGTTTGAATAAGAGAAATAGAAATAACTCAGTTTCCTTACCAAGGAATAAACCATTAAAAAATTACCACTTTTTATGTTTAGACTTTAGAATTAACTTATCTTATCTAATTCAATAAATGGTTATAATACTTTTTGTCAGTATATTTTAAATACATTGTATATCAAGATCAAAATTTGCTCCAATTATCGACTTGTCAATTTATGTAATTTTCCAAGTCAATGTTTATTACTGTTCCAAGTCAACTATTGGTTAAACTTTGAGTCGACGTTGATTAGACAACTTCCTCTTTTCTTTCATTTCCTATTCTTGGTTTCTCACTTTCATTCTTCCCTTTCATATACATCATGAGACATCGTAAATTAAAAAAATATTAAGTTTATAGATAATAGCTCAATAATTGTATAGGATATTATCTACCAAGGAACAATGTTTTACGAAACTATAAAACAAAAAAAAAAAAAAAAAAGAAAAAAAAGAAAAGAAAGGCTATAAGTTTCAAAACATATTATTGTATTTATGGGTAATAAATCATTAATCACACAAATGATGAAATAATTTAATGTGGTTCACAAAAAACCACATCTACAATGAATGGAAGAGAAACACACAACTTGATACCCCTTTGGTATTTGTTGGAGTTCTACACCGACTATGTATACTCAAGCCCACTGGTTTATAAGAATGAGTAATCCTCCTATTCAATAAGGCCTTATTGGATGAGGAGTCAAACCCATCTCAAATTCTATCATGGTATCAGAGCTAGATCCAGTTGAGCTGAGTAGTTGACCACCAACAACTACCTCCATCAACAGGCATGACCCAACATATAGGCTTGATTGTGAGGGGGAGTGTGTTGGAGTTTCACACCGACTAAGCACACTCAAGCCTATTATTTTGTAAGAGGGAATAATCATTCCATTCAATAAAACCTTATTGGGTTAGGAGTCAAGCCCACCTCAAATTTTATCAGTATTCCAAAACTTGGTACCAAATTTCCAAGGACTAAGCAAAATAATATGATACTTAACAAGGTCTCAAAACTATATAATCGTTACTGAAAAAACCCTTTTCTAAGGGTTAAATTGAAATCTGAACAATTTTTTATTGGCTTAGTAAATTCACTCTAATAGATAGTGAAAGTCATCTAGCGCTTGAATCGCTTCCAGTCAACTCTATTTTTTTTATTTTTTATTTTTAAATAGCACTGTACAAGTTCAAAATAGCATCCTAAGCTCCCCTCAGATTTCAAAAGTCCTCTTCAGCTTGTCCTTTTCCAATCATAGAAACTTGTACATTCAAGAATATTAAGAAATTTTTTTGATGATTTTCATAATATAATCACGCATAAGATTAACAAATTATTCATCCTTTTTTGCTGCATATTGTTAATGTTTGGCTCAATGATGTAAAAAAAAAAAGGCTAAAATAATCTCATGATGAATTAAAAAAATCTAAAATAATCTCGGCTTTTTGTCCTAACTTAATTCTTTCTAGAAACACAATATAATAAACATTTCAAAGTGGATAATAATAGGATTAGCACTAGTACTAAAATTTATGTAATTCATAACATAATTAGATCCTTACATAATCTCAGCGTTTTATACTGTGTAAGTGTCTAATTATTTTAGAAATTTATGTCCCATTTTAGTTGTATTCAAGAACCTGTATCTTTGTTTTGATTCTCCCTATGTATAAGTATACTAATTTTTCCAATGCACGCACCAATGGAAGTAAATGAATGTCAAATCCATAAAGACCTTGTCATAAAAACGTATGGAAATAAATAGGTCAAGGTCTTTATGTAGGCCAGATTCAATTTAATTAAGAGACTGTTAACGTTAATCTTAATTGTTATTAGATTGTACATGGGAAGATTCAATGAAACATATATCTTATGTTAAGACCTAATTTATTTAGACTTCTAGTTATTGTTGGAAGATAAAGGTCTTGGTCAATCTTTTTCTTTAACAAAGAGTTGATACCGTGGTTGATATGCATCAAATTAAATTAGACATAATAATGTTAATGAAGTAAATACTATTGAATAAATTGATACTCATGACTCGTTAGGAAATAAGATATTTAGATTCGAGTTAGGGGATGCATTTTAAATCACCCCATTATAGGAGATGGGTAAAAGATGTATTTGAACATCTCTTTTGCAAAGAGACAATACATTATGACGATCATAGTTCTTCAAACCCTACTCAGTGAGCTGGGTAGAGGATATTAGAATAAAAATGTGCAGCCCAAACATTAACAAGGTGAAGCCTTTATGTAAGCCAGAAGTGTCGTTACCTAAAATTTTCTATGTATAAACCAAAAAAAAAAAAAAAAATTTCTAATAACAAGGACAAAGTTAGAGTCCTAATAATGAATTTGGCCAATTATATCTTAGAAACACTTGACTTTATTAGGTCCATAGTTAGGTGCATCGACAACAAAAACCAAGTCAAGTCTTTTGTGAGACAAAATTTTCATAATAACTCCCAAAGAATGGTCGATTTTATCGTAACTAGTCTTAAATGATTTGACCTACATGAAGACGTAAGTCGTAACCTTTAATTTTATCATTTAAAGAATTCATAAAAATCTACATATTTTATTATAAAAAAATTATTTTTGACTTATTATTTAAAGTTCTAAAGTTGTGTCTTTTAACTCATATCCAAGTTAGCCTATAAGTTATAGGATTGTGATTATTCTGATTTGGAGTTCTAATCTTAATAAAGATATAAAAATGTTATCAGAAGCAAGCAATTATTTCTTTCTTCACTAAAATATACTATAATGTGTTGCATTCATTCATGGATATGTAAAGCTTGATTAATGTTTGATAAACAATATTTTGCTTACAACTGAGTCATACAAATTGACAAAAAAAAAAAAAAAAGATAGAATAGTCATTTTAAATAAATTTTGTATAATTTTTGTCTGTTGTATAATTTAGTTGTAAGCAAAACATTATTTATTTCCGAATATATAAGAGAGACGTCTCAAGGAAAGTAGAGGTCTAAGGTGAAAATTTCTAAGGTAGGCCTTCTCATGCTTCATAAAATAATTCATTCAAATTTTATTTGCAAATTTATATAATATATTAGCATTTTAATATTAAGAGAATAATATCCATTAACTTTTGATTAAAACTATAGGCAAATGAATGTGTGTGTGTGTGTGCGCGTGCGTGGGTGTGCATGTGCGGTTAGGAAATAATCTTTAAGCGGTAACTTTCTATTATGTAAAAAGAATAATATAAAAAGAAATTTAATCATCAACAATATTCAATGAGGAAACAATATTTAGAGGACACAAGTCAAAAACTATAGTTTGGGGACAATTAATGGACAGATAAATCCATTAAATTTAATTGGAAAAAAGGGTACAAAGGTTACATTCATATAAAAATAGGTTTGTTTAAAAATAATAATATAAAAATACCTGTTTTAAAAGTAAGACCCAGTTAAATTTTTCCACCTGTACATTTAAATTAAAAAACTAAAAATACGCTAATAACTTAAAAAGAAGTTTTGAATGATCCCTGCTGGGTTGCACGTGATGTGCCTCTTCAACAGGAATTCCTGCCAGTGTTGGCCTTGTCAACAGCTAAAGTGGCCGACGTTGGCCTAGGCCGATCCCACCTGGGTTGGCGTGGCCCATTATAGCTGTGCCAGGCTAGATCACGGCCAGATCAAGCGTTGGCCATCGTGTCCAAGAAGGATGCCCTCATTTTTTTTTTTTTTTTTAATTCTTATTCTTTTATAAGTTTTATCTTAATATTCTATTTTTAGTATTTTTTGATGTATTAGAGTTTACTAGTTTTAACTTTTTTTTCTATGAAGTTTTGTTTTAATTTTATTTTAAATTTTTATCTCAATTCGTTTAAGTTGATTTAATTTTTTAAAATTTTATTGAAGTTAAAGCTTATCTCTAATGGGTGATAAAAATTAATTGAGAATATTTTCAGATTTTTGTAAAACAATTAATCATATATTTTCCATGCACATTTTGTTTTTGTTGCAGGAGACTTTGAATCAATGATAATACAACTGCCTCTTTTTCTTTCAATTCCTTTTCTCTCTTTCATTATCTTTAAAACAAAAGTATTAAGTCTCACAGATATTCTACAAGGTGACACTGTAAATTTAAAATGTTGATTTCATAGATAATAATTGTTAAATTGAATGAAATAGGTCTTGTCTCTTATTAAAAATAATTGATCTTAAAAGAAATGAGCATGTAATTGTCTAATGATAAGTATTTGGCTACAATGCCATGGAGGCACAAATGACTTTCTTTTACAATTTGAAAGTTTTAAATTTACCAAGTGATTTAAAACTTATGCGGAAATGGTTGCCTTGTTGATTTTAAGAGTTCATAAAACATAAACATAAAGCAATAACAAATAAAACACACAAGATTTTTACATGGTTTGGCAAAATGCCTACATCCATGGGACCAAGTCCAGAATGAAGCTAATCCACTAGGTTTACTTTACAGTTCAATTACAAAATTAGAGAATAAGCCTCAGTTACCAAACATCCCTGTTTTGCAATGCTTCAATCTCTACCCTTTGGTTAAACAATGTACAACCATAGTGAGCTTACAAGAATAAACGACCAACATGGTTAGCCTTCAGCTACTCTCAAGTATCAGAAATGAATATGCACTTCAGTGGAGGAAGCTCAACATGCTTCAGCATCTCAGGATGAGCAGGAACGTGTTTTGGGAACTTTGAGAGAAGTATTTTAAAGCTTTACCTGAGCATAGAAACTTGACAAAAACAAAGTAAAATAACCAGAGAAAATTCAGCAAACTTTTCAACGAGATATCAAGCTTGAGAAAAAGTGCAATGGAGAAGAGTTTATATAGGAAAATAATTGGCCATTGCAAGGACAGGTGGCAAGCATCCCTTTATTGAATTTACCTTTATGAAAGTTAAATCTTATATCAAGATGCCACCTATCAAAGAGAAAAAAACCTTCCAACACATTGAATATAATTTTGACAAGTGTTATGGACCACACAAATATCTCAAAAGAGAATATTACAACTTATGCATTCTAGAAGCATAGTACATGTAACTCAAATAAAACTGCTAGATACGAGGTGATCACTCTGACTTAGAGGTGCTCACCCAAAACTGTAGATAATCAACATAAGGGAAGGTGGTCACCTTAAGCACAAGGTGGTCACCTTAAGCACAAGGTGGTCAAACTGGAAGTTTATATAAAATTGATTATGCTAGGACAAAGTAAGATAATCATACCAGGATTGAGAGTGACCACTCTAGGTTCATAAGTTGACAAATAACTTACATAATTTCCACACTTGTTGATAAAATAACGAAAACCAAAGATGGAGAATGATGGCACATCAATTTCATAAAATCAATTAAAATGACTTGACTTTCTCTAGTGATCTGCCCAAGTTGTAGTACAATTTGCAATCACACACTCGTTTTTTAGGAGACTTTGAATAAGCTTGAGCCAATGGGCAATTCATCTTGGCATTGATTTTTTGTTCAATAATATTCCTGTAGTAATGTTATTTAACAAGATGTTCTACGAAAGCATAGTTTAAGAATATTGAAAAGCATTTACCAATATTTTACCAACGAACATTTGTGTTAAATCAAGTTTAATGTGGAATAAAATAAATAATTATATGTTGATTGGATATTTTAGAAAAAAGAAAAAAGACAAACATTTACAAGTACGGTATGAAAGAAAAGATGAAGGATTGGTGGAAATCAATTTCTTAAAATCAATTATAAGGCTTGACCTCCTATAGAGATCTATTTTACTAAGTGTACAATTTGCAATTGCATAATTGTTTATTTCTATTTCTTTTTCATTTACTTTTTCTTCCCTTTTCTTAGCTCTTGGTGCTTTAGTTTTCAAACTCTCCATCACTAGAAAATGACCGAAAAGAATTGAATTTTAGGATTAAAATTAAATAAATTGACTAAGTTAGCCGTGTTAAGGGAATTGAAAAATTAGGGTCTATTTTGAAAGGATAGGAAATTGATGTGTTTTCACATTTTTTTAATACAACCATAAAACACAGCTTGACCTCTCTTAGTGATATATCTATCTCAAAGTAACTAAAATTTCTATTTTTTTGGAACTTATATTACAATTTCCACTTTGAATGTCAAAGATTTTAGATAAGTAACAAACTAACAACCTAGAAATAGACCTCTTATTAATTATTTTCCAAAAAAAAAAAAAAAAGAAGAAAAAACTATTTCTTTTGAAATACTGTTAGTTATTTAGTTTCTAGCTTGTCTTATCTTATACTTCAAATCGAATGTAGAAAAATTATTTATTAGTTGTATTGACTTGTTGTGTTGGACGACTAGCAACTTTTTCTACAGTGTTGTGGACGTAACATCATTTTCCAAGTTAATATAATTGGTTAAAACTAATAGCAGAATAGGGTTATTTACGATATAAATTATTTTTATTTCTAAAAAAAGAATCTCTTTAGGGCTTAGCAATAGTATTTAAGTTCCAACTCTATATAATTTATAAAAGTATGTAGGGATTTCATAGGATCTCAATTGTATTGATTAAAGTTATATTTTATTTTTACAATATAGAGTCTAAATTAGTGTATTACTTTTATGAAATGTAATTATACTTTTTAATTTTTGGAAGTTAGTACATTTTCAGTGCATATTTTGTCTTTGTTTCAGTTTCAGGGAACTAATTTGATTACACATCTTTTTAATATAAACCACTTAACACGACTTGACTTGACCTTCTTTAGTGATCTATTCATCTCAAAGTAACCAAAATTTCTTTTCTATTGAAATTTATATTACAATTTTCACACTTGTTGATAAAAATAAGGAAGAAAAGATGGATGGCTGGCACATGAATTTCATAAAATTAATTAACATGGCTTGACTTTCTCTAGTGATATATCCAACTTGATCTACAATTTGCAATCGCACACTTGTTTTAATTAGGAGACTTTGAATAAGCTTTATCCAAATTTAAGAGTTATATTAACGTAGCTAGCTCATTTTTCTCTTCTTAGATCACATCATATCAATATATCTCCATTTTATTTGATTCATGTAGAATAACTATTAAAAATAAAATTTTATGTAGATAAATGATTTATCAATCACAGTTTACCATTAAAACACCATATTGTATTTTGATTAAATAGTGATTATTTTATTTGATTATCTCAAAACATTATAGGATAAAAAATAAAAACAAAAAGCATTTTTTTGTTTTTTTTAAGTATCAAAAGCAAACACCAAACACATTATACACGTCAAGCTAATAACATTTACATTGCTTAAAAATGTGCAATCTCAAATTATTCAATCAACTTGGAATCTATGTATGCTGGGCATTCCAATTATATTGACTAGTTGACTTAGAGGGACTATCAACATTTTCTTACAATGCTATATAACGTAACTTAATTTTCCAAGTTAAGCTATTTGGTTAAAACTTATGGCAAAACGGGTCATTTACAACATAAATTATAAATTTCTTTCTTCTATCAACAATTATTATCCTTCTCTTGACTTTGAAGCAAACTATTAACTTCTAAGTCAGTTTTATGTCTCCTCAATTCTCCTTAACATATTATGGCAAAAATAAAGTTTTAATGATTTACCAGTATAAAAAATTTAAGGTTTTTTTGTATATTAATTGTAAAACATAATTATACTTTGTTTACATAAAAGAATGTGTTTAATTTTATAGTTTCCCTTGAGTTGTTTTTCCGTTGACCCATCTTGACACAACAATTCCTTGAATTGGGCACTAATTTTTGCATGTGAGTGTGAACTTTGTTCAAGAAGTTAATTGATAGCATTCTAAAAATTTGAAACAAAAAACAAAAAAAAAAAAAAAAACCAAAAACAAAAATCAACCTGTGAATTTATGTTAGCTGGTTTTCCAATTGTATTGACATAGAGTACTTGGTTAAAACTTATGAAATGGGTCATTTATGATATAAACTGATTTCTATAAACAACTATTGTCCTTCATAGGGGTGAGCATGGGTAGCGGGTAGAATCGGAACCGGAACCTACCCGAAACCGACACTGTGCGGGTAGGTTCCGGTTCCAATTTTTTGGGAATCACTATCGTGCTTCCGTTCGGTTCTTGCATGTGGAGGAACCGAAACCGGAACCTGTAAAAAGGGTACCCTGTTTGGAACCTGTAGGGGGTATCCGGTTTGGAACCGACTTTTGGAACTTTGGAACCTCGCCCTGGCTTTGTTTAACCTCGTTTAACTGCTTTGGAACCTCGCTTTGGAACTGCTTTGGAACCCGCTTTGAACCTCGCTTTTGGAACCTGTTTGGAACCTGTTTTGGAACCTGTTTAGAACCTATTTTGGAACCTAGACTATAATGAAATATTTGTGAAATGTAAATAATGGGGGAGTTTCTATTATTTTACATATAAAAAAATTTAAAATAGAAAAAGTTAAATTTTTAGAATAACCTAATTAAATAAATATACGAATACAATTATACTTATTACATATAAATTACACTATATTGAAAGCTTTGATATATTATAATACATTAATATTAAAGTTTTGATCAATTAAGTGAATAATTGGAATTATGATCCAATTAAAAGTGTTTTACATTTTTAATGTTATTAAAAGAATTATTTTTGAATAAAATAGTATATTTGATTGAGTAATAATATATTTAGTTATTTACTTCAATTATCAAGTTCTAATTATATCTATAATAAATTAGTAATTAATTAATTATATATGATAAATTGAAAAACATTAATAAATTTAATTACTAGTTAAATATCATACTTAATCAATTATAACATTACATTATAGTTAAATGATTACTTAATTAATTATAATTTTATAACATTACTTAATTGATTTATAGTATAATTAATTATAGCATTACATTAATTGATTACTACTTAATTAATTGACTTATAAGTTATAACATAATTAAATAGTTAATTAATTGACTTATAATTAGAAATTTAATTAATTATAGCATTACGTTATAGATCTATAGTATAATTATTTAGTCAATTATAACATTTTATTATAAACATTAGTACAAACTTAATTAAATGATTAAAAATTTAATTAATTATAATATTACATTAAAAATTTATAGTATGATTACTTAATAGTTAATTCACTATAACATTACATTATAATATGATTATATAATTAATTATAACATTACATAATTAAATAATTACTTAATTGATTATGTCATTATATTATAAATATTAGTAATTACTAATTTACTACATAAACATTAGCATAATACTTAATTAAATGATAAGAAATTTAATTAATTATAATATTACCTTATAAACATTTCATTATAAACATTAATTAAGCATTACATTATAGTTAAATAATTACTCAATTAAATTATAATATTATTATATTACATTATATATTATGATCACTTACTTAATTATAGCATTACATAGTCAAATGATTACATAATTACATAATTAGTTATGAATTTATAACATTACATTATAAACATTAGTAATTTACTATATTATTACATTATTTAATTAAACGATTAAAAATTTAATTAATTATAACATTACCTTATATATTTATAATATGATTACCTAATCAATTATAACATTCCATTATAAACATTAGTATATTAATTAAATGATTTGAAATTTAATTAATTATAATATTAAATTATAGATTTATAGTATGATTACTTAATTCATTATAACATTACATTATACTATTATAGTATGATCATATAATTAATATAACATTACATAATTAAATGATTACTTAATTAATTATGAGTTATGATATTATGTTTTAAACATTAGTAATTGATAATTTACTACATAAACATTAGCACAATACTTAATTAAATGATAAGAAATTTAATTAATTATAACATTACCTTATAAACATTTCATTATAAACATTAATTAAGCATTACATTATAGTTAAAAAATTACTCAATTAAATTATAATATTATTATATTATATTATATTATGATCACTTACTTAATTATAGCATTATATAGTTAAATGATTACATAATTACTTAATTAGTTATGAATTTATAACATTACATTATAAAATTAGTAATTTACTATATTATTACATTACTTAATTAAACGATTAAAAATTTAATTAATTATAACATTACCTCATATATTTATAATATGATTGCTTAATCAATTATAACATTCCATTATAAACATTAATATATTAATCAAATGATTTGAAATTTAATTAATTATAATATTAAATTATAGATTTATAGTATGATTACTTAATTTATTATAACATTACATTATACTATTATAGTATGATCATATAATTAATATAACATTATATAATTAAATGATTCCTTAATTGATTATGAGTTATGATATTATGTTTTAAACATTAGTAATTACTAATTTACTATATAAACATTATCACAATACTTAATTAAATGATAAGAAATTTAATTAATTATAACATTACCTTATAAACATTTCATTATAAACATTAATTAAGCATTACATTATAGTTAAATAATTACTCAATTAAATTATAATATTATTATATTATATTATATTATATTATATTATATTATGATCACTTACTTAATTATAGCATTATATAGTTAAATGATTACATAATTACTTAATTAGTTATGAATTTATAACATTATATTATAAACATTAGTAATTTACTATATTATTATATTACTTAATTAAACGATTAAAAATTTAATTAATTATAACATTACTTTATATATTTATAATATGATTATTTAATCAATTATAACATTCCATTATAAACATTAGTATATTAATTAAATGATTTGAAATTTAAGTAATTATAATATTAAATTATAGATTTATAGTATGATTACTTAATTCATTATAACATTACATTATACTATTATAGTATGATCATATAATTAATATAATATTACATAATTAAATGATTACTTAATTGATTATGACATTATATTATAAACATTAGTAATTTACTAATTTACACAATACTTAATCAAATGATTATAATTTTATTAATTATAACATTATATTATAAATTTATGGTATGATTATTTAATTAATTATAACATTCTATTATAAACAATATTACAATACTTAATTAAATGATTAACAATTTAATTAATTATAATTAAATAGTATATTACTTAATTAATTATAACATTACAATTTACATTGTAGTATGATCACTTAATTAATTATAACATTACAATTTATATTGTAGTATGATCACTTATTTAATTATAACATTACTAATTTCTAATATTAAATTTACTAAATTATATTTGGTATATTATAAATACCCAATTGACCAATTATAACATTAAATTAATAAATTTATAAACATTAATAATTTATTAACTTATCAAATAGACCCCTGGCAATGTTAGAAATTAGTATAAAGAATGGGGTATCTTTGTAATTTTACATTTACAAACAAAGCAAAATGCCCAATTCGATTAGGATATCTCAAATTGACAAATTCTCCTCTTCTCCATTCTCTCTGGCCTTTGCGACTCTGCCGTCTTCTTCTCTGTTTGTCTATTTTTCTGGTTCTTCTCCATTCTCTCTACCTTCTTCTTGTGTTTTCTACTTTTCTGGAACTTCAAGTGTTGATTCTTCGTGGCATACTACTTAGATTGAAGGTGTGTATCTGCGTGATATGAAACGAGGCACAATGCTATGTATGAATTATGATTGATTGCTATGTATGATTGAATTTTATTACTTAGATTGAAGGTGCATATCTCGCCGCAATTTCTTTACGATAGTTCAAGCAAGTCGCCGCAAATCAATCGCGTCACGCAATTTGCAGCAGCAGTAGTTGCAAATTGTAGCAGTTCCAAAATTAGGTGAGAGTTAGCATTTAATAATAACATTAGTAGAGTTAGTTGAGTTATCGGGTCTTCATTTTGAAGAAAGAGGGAGAGATGGCGAGTGAGTGGTCAAGAGTGAGAGTTGGTTATTCACGCCTATAGTCTATAGAATTTGCAAGTCTCTCTGCTTTATAAATATTCCTTTACGTATGTGCTTAATTTTTTGTTTAATAATCTCAATACTTAACTAAATGGTTTTAATAACTTCATTATTGATGGTGCTTTCTTTTTCTCATGCTTAATTTTATTAATATTTTTATGCAGACAAGTCAAATTTCTAAGGTGCCATTGGACTTATATTTTAAGCATGTACAAATCATATATGTTCCTTAAATTTGTCTTTTGTTTTGGAAAAGGGAAATTCCCTTATAGAAAACTAAGAGTGTATTATTTACAATATACTTGATACAATTTGTTGTTTCTGAAAATAAGAGTTTGTAGTTGAACTGTTTTTTAAGAACAGTTAGGGATTAATTTGTTTTACAATATGCACTTTCATTTCTCTAAATGGGCGATTAATTAGGCGAAGCTTAATCTTTTGTAATACTTGACCTATCTGACCTGATACTGCTGTGTGCATGTATAATGCATAAAAATGAAGAATTAATATTACTTGTACTATGTTTTGGGCAGGTACACAATTGGAGAAGAATTAATATATTTGTATTTGATGTTCACTTCAGTAAAATTGTAATTGACTTTCTTGTGTTTATTTTGTAGAAATGATTGGACTTAAATCACTTGACGAAGGAACATCCATGCCTAATTTGGAGCATTAGACATGGGTCATGTACTCATGTTATGCTTTTTGGGTTGTTTTGTAGTTTTATAATTGTAGTGATTGAAATTAGTGGGAGAATAAAAAAACTTGGTGATAGTTTCTAACTTTCTATATTGTTGTTTGTTTAAATGATTTTGGTGAAGTTATTTTATGTGAATTGTGATGAATAATTGTTTGTGTTTTGGTTTTGATTAACGAATTGTATGTGAATTGTGATGAATTGATTGAATTCAAGTGTTGTTTAGAGATTACAGGTTATGAGTTACATTGGACACAAATGAATGAATAATGAAAATTTGTTAGGGGTGTATTTGTAAACTTATAAGGTGTTTTTGTTATTTTTTAAACTAATAGGGGGGCAATTGATTTTTTATAGGGTACCCCGGAAAGGAACCAGAACCTGCATTTTAGGTTCCAGTTCCTTGAATTGAAGAACCTGCACTGTGCGGTTTCGGTTCCCGATTCCTTTTTTTGGCAACCTGAATTGTGCGGTTCTGGTTCCGATTCCCCTGGAAAATGCAAGGTACCCGAAACCGCTCACCCCTAGTCCTTCGCTTAGACTTGAACACGTTTGTGTCAGAAAAAATCTAATGCATCAGGATTATGTCATTAACGATAGAAATTATTTTATGTGTTATTCCTTGACTTTAGAGCAAGAGCAATGTTGTAAAATTCACAAATTTAATTTCTTTTCAGCACATTAATCATGAAATGCAATACATAATTTGTTTATACATGAGAGAATGAGTTAATTTTATGAAAACTTTTATTATCAACTTCACAAATTTAACGAACTTTATATCTCTAAACAACCAGAAGTTGAATTTTCATCACAAAATTGATTGTCTCTATGAGTGTGTGTGTGGCTGTTTCTTGGAAATTTATTCAAAGGATTTTAAATTTTGAATAAAATAATAAATATAAAACTTTGTACTGAATAATAATTTCTTGATGCGTTCTTCATGTCTAAAAGCATTGTTTCAATAAGATTCACAGAATATAAAATAGTAAGCAATTATTTGATCAGTTGGGTCAAAGATGGAGACTTTTTCATATATTTCTCAAATTAAAAATCCCCACTATCACGACCATTACTAAGTCTAGTAAAGGCTTTTCTAGCCAGGTGAAACTTGATTCTCCTTTGAAACCCAGAAAAGGATCCGGCTCTAGGATCCGAATTCTCTTGAAGGTCCATTTCCTTTTCGATTGGCAAATATCTCCTGGTTGAAAAGATTGTGAGAATCCTAAGACTAATTAAAGAGATAACCACTAAAAATTTCCAGAGAAACAAACAGAAATCTGAGAGAAAATGCAGAACTTAAAGATTTTGGATTAAAGTTCTAAATTGATTACAATCTATTTTATACCAAGTAAAATACACATTGCACACTTCATCATCAGCATCAGTAAATTGAACGGCTGCAGTTGCGTTTCTGCACTTTCTCCTTTTCAGCTTTATATTTACAAAACGCAGCACTTCATTAATTGACTGATTCATCAAAACGCAGCACTTCATTAACTTGTTGATCACCAAAACGCAGCACTCAATTAAACTCAAAACCCAGCAACTTTGATGTGAAACGGCAAACCGCAGGACTTCAATTGAACTCAACGCAGAATGAAAAACCCAGCAACTTTGATCTAAAATGGCAGCGTTCAACTAAAAGAATTTAACGCCACTTAATAGAAGCTGTTAATCGAACCATTGAGCAGTAAACATTTTTGAAAAAACAAACGGAAACTGTTGCAGAGAACCGTTGAGCAGTGAATATTTTAAAACTGGAAGCTTGAATATGAATCTGTAAACTGGAAACTAGAAAGAACAGAGTTCTCTGTCATGAACTGGAAACCGTTTATTCCGTAAAATATGCTAATCAACTCACTAGAGAGATACCGGAAAGCTTGTCCAACTGCTTAGTTTTACAGGGATTGTATCTCGGTGATAATCGTCTCTCTGGTAGGATCCCAAGATGGTTGGGGAATCTAATGTCATTGTTGGATCTTATGATGACCAATAATAGTATTTCGGGGATTTACCATCTTGTTTCAGCCCTTCAAGAATTAAACAAGTTCACTTGTCTAGAAATATGTTACAAGGACAATTAACAGATGCATTTAGCAAGAGTTCTTCCTTAGTGACATTGGATCTTAGACATAACCAATTCAATGGTACCATCCCAAATTGGATTGGCAAACTTTCTCAATTAAACTACCTAATCTTAACTAATAATAGTTTTGAAGGTGAAGTGCCTGTTCAATTGTGTCGGCTACACAAATTACGCTTGATTGATCTTTCTTATAATGGTCTTTATGGTCAAATTCCTCTGTGTTTTGATCTCACTGCACTCTATGTGAAAGATGAGGATGCTGTAGCTCCAAGCTTTGATACTTTTCAGAATTTAGCTCCAAGTTCTAATACTTTTCAGAACATAGCTCCGTCTGATGGTCCTACCCTGGTTGAACAAGGGCCTTCTATGAAAACGGAGGAAACAATAGATGTGGAAGAATATGTCCTACACTTACAAAGGACTAACCCTCACATTGATATATGGAATTGATCTATCTTGCAACAATCTAATGGGTAAAATTCCTCCTCAAATTGGTAATCTTACCAGGATTGTTAAACTCAATTTATCCCACAACAGATTGATAGGGTCCATCCCAAAGACATTTTCAACTCTTAAGAAAATTCAAAGATTGGATCTTTCTTATAACAACTTAAATGGAAACATCCCTCCAGAGCTTGTTGAGCTAAATTCCTTGTATGTCTTCAACGTGGCACACAATAACTTATCTGGCAAGACCCCTAGGCAAACTGCAAAATTTATAACTCTTGGGAAAATTAGTTATGAAGGAAATTATCTTTTTTGTGGATGGCCACTGCAAAAAAAATGTGAAGGAAATGGATCACCATCGTCGCTGCCAAAAGCTTCAATTGAGAATGGAGTAGATTACAGTTTCATTGACATTGGTATCTTTTACATCAGTTTTAAATGCCACTAAGGCATAGTTTCAAATAATCATTCTTAAAATTCCTTAACAATTTAATATTTTGTTCATTTCTATTATTCTCCTTGTTATGCCTAGAAAAGTAGGGTTGACGCGGAGCCCTGTCAGCGTAAGTGGTCAGAGCTTAGGTAAGTCCAGTAACCATTCAGACATAGCCACATCGCTTGCTGACGCAAGCAGCATGCTCTTGCCAGTGCAGTAGGTATGCGTCATGCTTTGGTGAAAGGCTGGAGGCGATCCACGTGTCCAATCCTTGCAAGAGTCGAGTAAATCACTCGAGTAGGTGAGCAACGAGACGCAAGGAAGGATTTGCACGGTAATCTAACCCACTCCCTGATTTAGTAATCGTTACCTCAATTCATCCCATTATAAATAAAGGGATCCTCTCCCGTTTGTGGGATTGGCTAATTTCTCTCTGATATAGCATATGTATATTCTCTCTCTCTCTCTCTCTCTCTCTCATGTAATCTCTTGTAAATCAGCTCGTTGAACGCGACCTGATCTCATATATTAATTATACGATACCAGTGGACGTAGGATTCACTTATTTAAACATTCGAACCATTTTAAACACCGTTTTCCACCCTTTATTCAGCTCAATACCCCCCCGTACATGTGTGTCATCTGAGTCAGCTCAGCATTTCCCACATGCGTTTAGTTGGTGTCAAAATCAAGCATCAGCACTCCTGAACAGAAGAATTACTTATAACCATCTCAGCTAGAAAAATACTATTACTATGTTAATTCAAACAAATACAATAAAATATTAATTCAAACAAATAACAGCGTAAGAGACTTTTCACACTTGATAACCAAGTAGCCTCTTCTTATTCCCCTTGTCAAGTAATTCACCACAGAGGTTTTGCCGTAAATGACTCAAACATTAGTTCCCTATATTTTTCATCTGAAGACTAAGAAAATAAGTACCTTGTAAACAGGGCCATATATTTCCACCTTGTCTAAGCTTATTATCAACATAAATCACCGCCGTGTGTTGATTTATGTTGTTCATCCTAACTTAGTACATAGAAAACAAGCTTCTTCGGGTTCTTTTGATCTGTGGTTTCAATTTTGAGGATTGTAGAAACTTTCAACATGGATGGCCCATCATCTACAACTTCTTGAACACATGGCAGAGCTATTCGCAAGCACCTCAAATTAAATCAAGCTTAATCTTGGCCAACAGCCATTACTTCTGATTCTAATTTTCATTGGATTTTCCTGAACGCATTTTTTTCCTTGTATTGAAATATAAATTTAAGAGTGTTGTAATCCAACGCGAGATTCCCAAACTCCAAACACACAATCTCACCAATTGATCAATAAAGCAAATACAAAGACAAACACAAAGACAAGGATTTTTATTGTGGTTCACTTACCCAAATTGGATAAGCTACATCCACATTGAGCTCTAGCAAACTTGGGGCTCACTGCACTAGAGATCAAGATTTGTTACAAGTACAACTTGATTCAACAGAATCAATTCACTCACTCCCTGTAACTCTCTCAAAGACTCACCTGTAACCTTTCTTATATGAGAATACTAACCAGATCCTCATAACCTGAAGGAAACACAACCCTTAAACATGATTACTAGAATCGCAACAAATTACAAGTCTATGAGAAACAAGAAATCAAAAAACCCTAATTTCTAAGAACTTAATCGCAAAATCAGAGAGTATATTGCACTATGTAATTTGACTGAATTGCATTCTTTTATACTTGTACTATTGGAGAATCTTAGCTGTTAGATTATGCAGCAATCAACTATTAGGATCAGTCTTGGAGCTTTAGAGTGAAACAACATTGTTTAAGTAATGCCCAACGACACCGTTTTGTGCTTCACCATTCAACATTCTCCACCTTGAAGCTTAATACTCCCTACTTAATTTAAGTCACTCTAGTATAGCTACCTCCTAAGAACCCTTCTCAGCTCTATAATTTGCTACCTATTTTATGAACAGCAAGTTCAAACAGTGTTTGAACTTTGTAACAATTACTACCTTTGTGCCCATGTTGGTTGGGTTGTCTTCTGTTGATATCTTCTTCAGATCTATGATTCCTTGAGCCACCAAGTCCCTTACAAAGTGGAATCTTACATCCATATGTTTTGTCCATTCATGGTAGATAGGATTCCTATTCAAGTGGATTGCACTCTGGTTGTTAGAAAAAAAACTATTACCTCTTCATCAATCAACTCCACCTCGGACAGTAGCCCTTTAAGCCACAATGCTTCTTTGAATACATCTGCCACAGTAATGTATTCTGCTCCGTGGAGGAAAGTGCCACAATGGGTTGAAGCTGTGACTTCTAACTTATGCAATTTCCTCCCAATGTAAAGTAGAATGAAGTGATAGACTTTCTTGTGTCCCTATCCCCTGCAAAGTCAGAATCTACAAAACCCATAAGATCAAGTGAATTTGCTATTTTCTCATATTCCAACCCAACATTTATAGTACTGTTAATGTATTTTAATAACCATTTCAATGCTGACTAGTGTTCTATACCTAGATTGGACATAAAACGACTAAGAAGAGAAATATCATATGATAGATCAGGCCTGGTACTAATCATTGCATACATAACAAACCCTATAACATTAGCATAAGGTACCTTTTCCATTCTAACTAATTTAGCATCAGACTTAGGGCACTGAGTCTTACTAAGCATAAAATGGTTGGCTAAAGGCATGGAAAGCAACTTAGAATCAGACATTCCGAACTTGGAAACTAGTTTCAATAGGTAGAAGGACTGTTGAAGTTTCAGTTCACAGCCCTCCCTGTTTCTGTCAATCACTATCCCTAGGATCTTTTTAGCACTTCTTAAGTCTTTCATATCAAACTCAGAATTCAACCTAGACTTTAAATCAGTTATCCTAGATTTTGATTTACTAATCAATAGCATGTCATCCATATAAAGGAGCAAGTATACAGGCATATCAGCATTCAAATCATAGTGAAAACAATTATCATATTCACTTCTATTGAATCCAATACTAGTAATAAGCTATCAAACCTTTTATACCATTATCTAGGGGCTTGCTTAAGCCCATATAAAGACTTATAACCACAAGTCTGTTGTTACAGGTACTTCTTCTTGATTTTCTAGTTCAGGTTAAACTCTAACCTGCTCCACCTCAATTTGTGTTCCTTGGTGTTGGTCTTGACTAATGGTATCACTGGTTGAAGTACCTATAGAATTGTTAGGGGTTGTACAAGGAAACAAATTTTCATTACAAATTACATCCCTGCTAATAATAATTTTGACCCCTAGTGCAATTTCTTTCAGTCTATACCCTTTAGTTCCTTCTTGGTATCCTAGGAATACACATTTTAGAGACCTATGTTCTAGCTTTCCCTCACTGGTGTGTGCATAAGCAGCACACCTAAAGGCTCTAAGATGACCTAGGTTGGGTTATTGGACCATTTTTCTTCTGGGCACATGAAGTTAATAGCACTTGAAAGGCTTCTATTAACTAGATATGCATCAGTATTAAGGGCCTCTGCTCAAAATGATTTTGGCAAACCTGATGTGAATAATAAACATATAACATTTTCTAACAAAGTCCTATTCATTCTCTTGGCCACTCCATTTTGTTGAGGAGTTTTCCTAGCTATCCTATGTCTTAATATCCCTTGGTCACTACAGAACTGATTAAACTGTCAATTACAGAATTCTAATTTATTGTTAGTCCTAAGGGCTTTGACTCTTTTATCTGTCTAGTTTTCTACCAAAAGTTTTCAACTTTTAAACCTAGCAAAGGCCTCATCTTTGGCCTTAAGCAAGTAAACCCATACTTTTCTCTTACAGTCATCAACTATAGATAGAAAGTAGCTGATTCCCCCATGTGTTTTGGTTTTTTCAGGCCCCCATAAGTTAGCATGGAGATATTCAAGGCAATTATTGGCAAGGTGAGTCCCTTTCTGGAAACTTAGCCTATGTTGTTTATCCAATATGCAAGTTTCACAAAAATTCAATGTGTCAATAGAATCCTTACAAACATACCTTGCTGGCTTAGAATGTCCAGTCCTTTCTGGCTCATGTGGCCCATTCTGAGGTGCCACTTCTCTATAACAGTAAGGTTAGTAGTAAACAAAGCAAAGTTAACATAATTTGAATAGTGATTTCCACATAGGATATAAAGCCCATTACGTTTAACTCATTTTAGGACTAGGTTTTCATTCTTATACACATTTAGGCAGCCACATTCAACTTTATAGCAACAACCTGACTCATCTAAGGTTCCAAAGGAGATCAGGTTTCTTTTTAATTCAAGTATATATCTCACCTTAGTCAGTTTTACTGATTTACCATCATTTAGTCTTAAAACTATATTCCTAATTCCCTGGACCTTGCAGGCATTATTGTTGCCTATGTACACAGTCTCTAACTCACCAGCTTCAAAATCCTGGAACCAATCTCTATTAGGGCTCATGTGAAATGAGCACCCAGAATCTAGCACCCATTCCTTTATGTTTTTAGTCTTAGACACAATTACGACTTCAGATTCTTTGATATCATTCTTACTAGAGGCTATATTACTCTCTATGTTATTATGTTTTTGTTTTCTGATCCACTCATAGCAATTTTTCTTCAAATGTGTGGTTTTGTTATAGAAGAAACATTTTCTTGTCTCTCCTTTAGTCTTATGAGTGTTCTTCCCCTTCTTTTTACTCTTAGGACCACCGTTAAAGTACGAATTACTCCCAGACTGCCAAGAATCTCATTTTCTCGTTACAAATAAACTACTATTGTTTTTCTTTTGAACCCTAAGCTCTAGTTCTCTAGCCTTTAATCCTGATGCAATTAAGTCTAGGCTTGGGACTGTTCCAGTGTATTGGAGGGCATTCTTAACAACTTGATACTCCTCGGTAAGGGAGTTTAAGAGGTTCATGGCTAAGCTTGACTCACTGAGTTCTTGATTGGTGCCCTTGAGTACAAGGGTCATTTGCAAGAACTCATCTAAGTTTTCTTGTATAGTCCTAGCACTATCCATTTTATAAGAAAACAATACACCTTTCGAATAAGCAAGATTAGGAGCAAATTGAATTGCATAAATGGATTCAAGCTTACCCTAAAGAGCAATCGGTGTCTTAACACAATCTACCTTTGTAATAGGTTGTCGGCAAGGTTCATTACGATGACATTGTATGCTTCTTCATCAATTTTAGCTTTCCTTTTCAGCTTTTCCTCGGCCATTTGGTCGCTAATCCTTCTCCAATGCTATTGCCACTTTATTATGTGACAAGAATGCCTTCATCTTCTTCTTTCAAGTGTTGAAATCGATTTTACCATCGTACATTTGCAATCTCAACTCATGTGGTGCTCATTGTGTGAAGTAGGTAATATTGTTTGGTGAACTCCGAAAGAAAGAACCCAAGGATTACATTCGATTTCGAGTTTCTTCAAGAAATTTGAGACTCAATTTTGTAGATTTCCTAACTCTAGAGTGCTCTGAATCTTTAAATTAAGAAACCCACAAAATTTACCAAACCCTAATTTCAAACAGTAAACCCTAAAAAATTGACAAACCCTAATTAGCTAGCTTTGATACCACTATTGTTATAGAACGCAAGATTCTGAAACTCCAAACACACAATCTCACCAATTGATCAAGAAAGCAAATACAAAAATCAAACACAAAGACAAGGATTTTTACCGTGGTTCACTTACCTAAATTGGATAACCTACATCCACGTTGAGCTCTAGTAAACTTGAGGGGCTCATTGCACTAGAGATAAAGATTTGTTACAAATACAACCTGATTCAACAGAATCAAATCACTCACTCCCTGTAACTCTCTCAAAGACTCACCCGTAACCTTTCTTATATGAGACTACTAACCAGATCCTCACAACCTAAAGGAAACACAACTCTTAAACATGATTACTAGAATCCCAACAGATTACAAGCCTATGAGAAACAAGACCTTAATTTCTAAGAACCTTAATCACAAAATCAGAGACTATATTGCGCTATGTAATTTGACTGAATTGCACTCTTTTATACTTGCACTACTGGAGAATCTTAACTGTTAGATTATGTAGCAATCAATGATCAGGATTAGTCTTAGAGCTTTAGAGTGAAATGATATTGTTGAAGTAATGCCCAGAGACACCATTTTGTGCTTCACCATTCAACAAAGAGAAATTATGGTACCAGGGAAAGTGAAAAAGTCTAGACTATAGCTTCTTTAGGATTCAATTAATTAATCTCACACAAGTGAATCCTTTTGATTCACATCCTGTGGATTCAACGCGTGTTTCAAGTTGTATGGCAGTCTACACCTATATGCCAATGTCTCATTTTTTTTGTTACTCTGGAATATACCACGTCGTTCATAATTCATTCGATTAAAAAATAAATTGTAATTTAGTATCTCCTACATTTTCCGTCTCTAGATATATCTGGTCTTATTTTTTATCCAAACTTCATACAGACTTTCCGCTTGTAATGCTTGCAAAAGTTGCAACTGATCTAGAGCAAATAAGTTCAATTAGTTCAATTTTTTCAATGAAGCAACTACATATCCAATGAGAGATCGATATCAAAGCTAAATAGGCTTCTATAACCCAATCATAAGAAATAAAAGTACAGCTAGACACATGAATTGATGTAGAAATCTGCATGCCTATTATTGTGTTCATGGAGGTAAAACAAAAAAAAAAAAAAAAAAAAAAAAGAGAAAGGATTGAGCAGAAAGAGAAAGCTACTTACAAGAATCTTAATCCTTGCCATTTTGCAAGTATGCTGCTAATTCTCTGTATATGTTAGACATTGCAACACTGAATTGAGAAAACAAGTATTTCCAAGATTTACAAGACCAGCACTCTGTTAAGTCATACATATCATTATAGATAAGTTTAGGTTCAACACAATACCAAGTTCACCACAGCTATTACCTAAAGAGCGTCATGCATTTGCCATTTAAAAAATTGAAACCAAATTTATTCTAAATATCTAATTAAACTAAATACCAAGTCTTTGAGCTGAAATCACCAACTGATAACCACAATTTAATATATCTTAAACTATGGCAGCACTACTGTAATCCAAAAATAATAACAAATATCATGTATGATCGGTATTTCATTAGTAGTTTCATTGCACATTTGTAAAGACATTTGAACTACCAAAAACCATCAATTCTAGAAACTATACTACAATTTTACTCCTGGCAACATAGCAATTCCCCTCAAATAAAACCATGAAACTAATAAATACTCATTAAATATCAATAAAGAAAAAAACTCATTCAAAGCCATAGAATTAAAAAAAATTTTACTTAGTTACCATACTGGGATTTCACTCCCTATAACATACCAGTTGCCCTTCAACAAAACTAAATCAAACTACAATGAAAAGATTGAATTCCAACAAATTATCAATACAGAAAAAACTCATTCAAAGCCATAGAATTAAAAAAAAAAAAAAAAAAAAATCTTTACAAACTAAACACACCCACAATTGCAGACTAAAGACTTTTCTAGCCAGGCGAGAATTGATAATTGGGGTTTTTATTAAGGTGTGTGTTGTAAAAAGCAGAGGGAAGCTGTTTTGGCTTCTGCGAAAGAGAAGGGCTTAAGCCAAAGCATGGAGTATTAAACGATTTAAATATTTAAACCCTACTTGGTCACGGGCAACATGTCATTTTTGTTTTGGTTGAGACTTGGGGGATTTTTACTGCTTTTGGGTGTAAATGTAATGATATTGATATTTTGGGACTTTTTTGAAGATTGATTCGATAAGTCTGTTTTTTCTTTTTTAAAACTCAGTTGGAATTAAATTCTTGAGGTGAAAACGGTCCATGAATTGGGGTTTTTATTTTTGTTATTATTATTCATTTACAATAATAATAAAGATATTGAATATATTGTTTCATTTAATTTTAGAAATCTTTACTATATTAATAATTAAAATATCATAGCAATTCGAGAAAAAGTTGTAGATAAACTTTTGAAATATATTGAAGTATTTTTTTATATTTTAAAAATCTTTACTATATTAATAATTAAAATATCATAGCAATTTGAGAAAAAGTTGTAGATAAACTTTTGAAATATATTGACGTATTTTTTATTAAAAAAATTATATAGAAAATGCCTGTATCAACAAATTCACTATTATCTTCTTTATGATCTGATGAAGCTTTTGGTGTCCATGATGTTGATTTCAATGGGTTGTAACTTTTTGTTAAATGGTAGTCCACAAAGAAAATGATTTCCTTCATAGCTACTTCTAATAATATATAATATAATTTAGATATTGAATATAATATTTCATTAACTTCCATTAACATTTAATATATTTCTAATTAGAATATCATAGCAATTCGATAGAGAAAAAAGTTGTCCATAATTTTGAAATAGTTTTTAATAAAAAAATTAACACATATGAAGTATTTTCAAATTATATAAGTTTAGAACTTCATTTAATGGTTCAATAAATTTATTTCATCATTTGACTTAAAGAAAATACATATTATTGAAAAAGAAAAGGTTGACATACATGTAATATTACAATCACAATTCAATGATGAAACTATGGAAGATGGTCAATAACAAAGTAGTAACAGGAGACCATCAACTTCTCTACAAGATAAAACCATGCTCGTCTCCAATAAGGATTCACCTACAAAATTCCAACAATCACTAAAAGAACAACTATATAGGTCACCACAAAAGTGATATAGAAGATGTCCATGTCAACAAAATCACCATCATCTTCTTTGTTGTCAGTTGAATCTCCTGGTGTCAACAATGGTGGTTCCACTGGGTTGCAACTTTTGTTCAAAGGTTGTCCACAAAGAAAAGGGTTTCCTTCATAGCTACTTTCTTCAAAGGTTGCAAATTGTTTAATCCTTTCTGGTGTTTTTCCTGACAAATTATTGTATGCCACACTGAAAACAGACAATGTGTATATCTCTACTAGTTCAGAAGGAATTTTTCCATTCAAATTGTTGTAAGAAAGATCCAAGCTCTCAATTTGTTTGAGATTTGAGAATGTCGTTGGGATTGATCCTGCCAAATTATTATGAGAAAGATTAAGAGTAAGAATCCTTGTAAGGTTTCCGATTGTATGAGGAATTTCACCGGACAATTTATTGCAGGAAAGATCTATTCCAGACATAAATTTGAGGATTCTTCCTTTATAAGAGTAGGATATACTTTTTGTTGTGAATTGTAAGGATTCTTCACTTCGAAATGGGATATTATATAAATAGGAAATAATATATTCATCTAGAAGACCAGAAGTTAAAGTTGTATCATTCCCATTTTCTTCATGGAGGCCAGTAAAATCCAAGCAAGAAGGAATTTTACCATAAAGATTGTTTTGAGAGAGATCTATCATGCGTAGTTCTCTCAAATTGCACAATTGAGTCGGTAATTTACCTTCAAGACTATTGTTACCTAATATAAGGTAACCTAAAGAAGAGAGTTCACCAATCCAACTTGGAATATTCCCTTCTAAGTGATTAAAACTAAGATCCAAGAGCACCAAGGAAGATATATTAATGTAGGAAGCATCTTCTAGTCGTCCTTGTAATCTATTTCTTGACAAGTGAAGTTGTATGATATTTAAATCGCCAAAACAAGATGGTGAGCTTCCAGAGATATCGTTCACTGAAAGGTCCAAAATCATAAGAGAATTCAACTGGCATAGTTCTTTCGGAAGTGGACCTTCAAGTTTGTTATTGGCCATTACAATAACTTCTAAATGTGATAGACTTCCGAACCATCTTGGGATCTTGCCTGAGAGATGGTTGTCACTTAAATGCAATATTTGTAACCAAGAGCAGTTTGATAGGCTTGCTAGGATCTTTCCACTAAAATGATTACCATCCAATCGTAATAAAGATAAGTTTGTCAATTTCATATTACTAGAGAAGATATGACCTTTCAAATTGTTGTTTGATAGATCAAGTAGTTCTAGCGAAAAGCAACCCATGGCTAAGTGTTTAGGAATTCCACCAAACAAGTTATTGTTTGATAAGTCCAGACTTTGCAAGGAGTCATATTACCAAAAGAAGATGGAATGCTACCATTGAAAAAATTTCTAGAAATGTTTAAAGATATTAGCTTCGGTAGTTTTGTACCAATCTCCATTGGAATTTGACCATGGAAGAAATTGACAGAGATATCTAATGTTCTAAAATGCATGTTGGTCTGAAATGGCAATAGCAAAGTTCCTAAAGAGAATTGTTAACTAGACAAAGTATTTCCAAGTGGGTATTGTTGTACAACAACCAATATGGAAATTCTCCAGTCAAGTTAATGTGAGAGAGATCAACTTGTTCCAAGTCATGTTGATGGTAAAGAAATTTTGGAAAAGTGCCAACATTTCCATAGCCAGATAACGTGATGGAATTTAATTGGAATTTTGGGGTCAAAGAATATGACATGGTTTCAACATATATTTGGTTATTTTCACTCCTGAAATCTTTGAGGTTTGAAAGGTTAAAAAATGAATAGAGTGATATTGGGACTTGGAAGTGATTGTTTGAAATGTCAAGGACTTTGAGGGATGGTAGATCCTTAAGGGGAAATGAGGAGATGTTTCCAGTGATTTGATTGGAAGAAATATCTAATTGCTTAAGTGAAGTCAAATTTGCCAAACATGGAGGTAAGGGACCCTGTAAATCATTATAGCCAATATACAACTCTTGCAAATGCACCATCTCACACAAGCCTGAAATAAAACATGTCATTTAATTATTAACATATATAATTCATAAACATTTACATCAAATATTAGTAAATCAAATTTCTTATTAAGATAGGCATGATTTTAATATGTTTTTTTTTGGTCACTATTTATTATTTCAATTTCATCAATCAATACAAGTGATCACTTTAAATTCATCATTGATTCTTTAAATCGTTTATTATTATGGAAGACATGGTTTCTTATTAAGGTAGGCACGATTTTAATATTATCTTTTTTGTCACTTTCATTTTAATATAATCTATTAATACAAGTGATTTCAAGCTAATACATGAACTCTGTAAGACTCTGTAAATATAATCTATCAAATTAATGGTCTCGTGCTAATTATATGTACTAATTTTCAAATACGATATATTTGACGCTATATATTAGAAGGAGACAGGAAAATAATACGCTCAGATAGTTTAATGTCTTCAACAATAGAAAGTAGAATAGCAATCTCCAGGCTTAATAAAACCATTTCATATGTTTTAATACTTGTAATTTCATATATATATATATATATATATATAGTTTTAAGAATTATTGAAAAAGATCAATCTTCATGTTAAAATTAATTTTGTGAAGTGATAGAAGATAAGTAAATTTCTAACCTTGATCATATAATGTGCCACTGAGTCCGCAATTAGACAATATTAATTTCTTAAGAGAAATTATCGGTTTAAAGATTTGAGAAAAACTATTGTTGAGAGCAGTTCCATACATGTCCAAACTTTCCAAATTTCTGAAATAAATAGAACCTACACATTGACATGAATGTTTGTGAATATGCATAAGCAAATGTTCCAAATTTTGAAATTAATAAAACCTATACATACTGAAAACAATATTAAAATTAAAAAAAAAAATATCAAGCTCAATTGCACATTCTACGAACTATTTTGTACAATACTAATCATTTTTGTTACTTTTAAAGATTAAAATAATTCAATCTAATCCATTCCCAAAGAGGAAAGTTCCTACTTTTTTCAATAGTTTATGGCCAACATTTAAGGCTAGTTAAAAGCCTACTTGATTAAAATATAAATATTTGAACTCATTTTTGCAATTCCCATACCTAGAATATTATAATAAAAGAAAATTTAATTTTTTAATATGTATAGAAATTAATATTTGATCACATTATTGGAAATATTTCATTTTTTTCCTCATCTAACTTGAATATAAATTTTCTATATGTACAAAAAATTTCATTGATAACTGATTAATCATTGAGAACAATAAGAGGTGTTTTATCCACAAATTGAAAACAATTATTTAATATCAAGGATAAAGCTTAAAACTTATATCTAACTTCAACATAATCTTATATATGAACTAATGCAAATGAAACTAATCTTGAATTTACCATGATCATGTGAGAAGCCATTGAATTCAAAATCTCTCATTGACAAATGTTTCAGTGAAGTACAAGTTGCAACAGTTTGTAGAAAACCTATATGGAGCTTTGACCCGTTCAAGTTCAATTCTTCCAAGGTGGTCAAATTGTGCAACTCTGTTAAAACAGTGCAACAAAATTTAAATGCTGCTAGGTAAGTAACTAATAAATCATCAATAATTTTGTTTTAGCAACATGACTTTCACTTATTTCTTACCTCGAGTAATTATTGTTCCATTAAAATCATTATATGAAAGGTCAAGTGTCTTCAAGGATGAGAATGACCTCAATGTTGACTGTAGAAAAACACTTGCATCAGTGGTTTCAATACCACTTAGAGAAAGGATATTCAACTTCTTCAAGCCTCTATAATCTGTAAGTTAAAAAACTAAATTATAATTAACAATCTTCAACGTAATACAAGGAACCTATTTTACATAGGAATGTATTGTTTATTGAAGTTTCATTCATTTAATAAATAAGATTATATATTGTTTCTAAAACTCAATTCTCGTATTTTGCAAATTAAAGGAAAAAAATATATTTTTACTAGCTGGAGTATAAAGATTTATGAAACACGAAACCAATTTTTTCTTTTATAAATTGTGTTATGCATTTTTGAAAAAAAAAAAAACTTAAAAAACTCACAAATAGTGCTATGGGTTTCTATTAATTAACCTTAGTCTTTCTTTCATTAAAATAATTCTCTATTTTTCAAATTTAAAAAAAAAAATTGTTTGCTAGACAATTTGAAAATCAAAAATCAAAAGAACTTTTTTTCTTAAAAAAAAGAAAAAAAGAAAAAAAAAAGGAAAATTAAACTCAAGAATTATGTTTTGTAATTTGTAAAATAACACCTATTGTAACATTACTTTTTATTTAATATTTCATTAATAAGATTTAATATTTTTTCTTATAATTGTTCCATATTTTGAAAATTAGAGGAAATGTAATTTTTGTTTATCAGCTATTGTATCAAGATTTTTTTTTATCAGCTATTGTATCAAGATTTATGGAACACAAATTTGTATTTAATTTCAAGAATTATATTACGCGCTTTTGCCAAAAAAAAAAAAAACTCTAAAATAACACCATTGTTTGTTAATGTTTGTTTAAGTTCGTTTTATAATTTATATCTAATTGGATTCATTCTTTTCATTGCTTGTATTTTATTTTTACCACTTATTTTCAGTGATATTCCTCTGAATTTAAAATGTAAAAACCATTCCAATCTAAAAAATTCATATCAAACACTTAAATTTGAAATTCCCAATTTACCATTATGCTACAAACAAATCTAAAAATCTTTTTTTTTTTTTTTTTTTTAATATTTGATAATTAAATATATTAAAAGAGTATTATTACCTTACTTGTTAGGTCAATCAATTAAATGGTTCCTAAAATAAAGTATTTTAATACTAGAACCATAATTAACATCAATTAATATTGTAATTACTAAAATAAAATAATTATATACTGGCACATAACTGCTATATATAATTACATTAATAAATTAGTAAATACATAATATAAAGTTTTTGTTTGGATATCATTAAATCATATAATATATAAAATCTGGTGTTTAGTGGGACCAAACTCTATTAAGTAATAAGTGGGAAAAAAAAAAAAAAACAATCACAACTTCAGTTTTTCTTTCTTTGAAATCATTCTCTATTTTACATTAATAAATACTGTTTGCTAATTTGTGTCTTTGAAAATCAAGATTTAGAAGAAAAAAAGAACTCAAGTATGTTTTGGAAAATTTAAAATAGAATTTATAAAACACAAGAAATATTTTTTTCCCTATATTTATTTGTTAATAATGTCAAAATCCATTTAATTTAATATTTCATTAACATGAAAATTATATATTTCATTTTTATTTTAAAAACAATATTATAACAGTAATTTTACAAAAGTTAAAAGTATCCTAATTAAATATTCTTACTTAATTTTAGTGATAAAATACAAATAAAATACTTAATAGAATATATTTTTCAACATTACCTTTGGGGCTGACAAATTGGTCAATCTCATTATAGCTCATGTCCAACTCCTCTAAGTTTTTCAAAGAAAGTAACCCTAAGAAAAGATTAAGCAATTTCACAAGGTTAAACTCTTTCATATAGACAATTTAAAAGTTCATTACAGAAATTCACAAAAAATTGTTGAAATTAAGAGAATGAGAAGCTAGCTTATTACCTTCAATATTAATAGCTCCTTTAAATCCATTATTAGCTAGATATAAATACTTTAATGAGGAGAGACCAGCTAGAGATGATAAGATGCTATTATTGAATTTGTTGCCTCTTAAATATAGTCGCTCCCAAGTTACCCAATCTTGAAAGCCTCTCGAAACCTACAAATACTCAAACATTTTCAAACGAATAAATTGCTTCCATGCAAATTATCATATAATGTAACACAAAGTAATTATAAAAATATTGAAAAAAATAAATCAATAAGTAAAAAATAAAATTCCAACTTTAATATTTTTTGGGGATCTTTTCCAATATTTTGATTAAACATGCATACAAGTTCGATTGATTTAAATTATGCAGATAAATCCAATTGATTGAATATCTATTAAGAATATAACTTTTGAAAGTTTGAAATCATTGTAAAAATCATGAAATTAACAACTCTATAAAATATGTTGAAATCCTCAAATTTAATTGTAAAGGAGAGAATTTTGAGGAATTTGTAATAATGTGAAATCATTTTATTAAAATCATAGGGTACCATAGATGCAAAGAAATTTACAGAAAATTAAATATAAGCATAATTGTAGGAATAATAAAATTGAAGGGAGGAGGACAATTGACCTTCGTTCTCAATACAACCGCCTATATTATTATTAGATAAGTCAAGCCAGTGTAGTTGTTGGAAGGGAAAAAACAAAGAAGCATTTAGATACCACTCTTCCATATCCCAGCTTGCTCCAAAAAGATTGATTCCTATAACTTTGCCAGTGATGTTGTCGCACTCAACCGTTTCCCATTTACAACACTCAATTTTCCACCCAATTGGAAAGATAATTATTAGAATTGAAAAAAGGTTTAAGTTGCAGGAGAGCACTTCTCTCTTCATCCCAACATCTCTCACCCTCACTCCACCACCCTTCTAGTGAAACCAACATCATTACTAAGAACACCAAAAACCACTTACAACCCATTTCTCAGAATAAACTAAACTTCTGTGTCTCACAACACACTGCCTCCACTCTATTTATAATATAATGAGGGCCCCCCTTCTCTTGGACTTCCTCGTCTTTTCCATTAATTAAGTAAGTAAACAAAGAGAACCATGGTTGTCAAATTGCGTATCGTATTGTGTATCGAAAACCTAATTTTTCGAATCATGTATCGTATCGTAGGATACGCCTTTTTAAAATAATAATAATAAAATTCTAAAAATTACTATCATCCCCAAGATTAATTAACGAATTTTGTGATATTTTTGGCTTTAAATTATGATATTACATAATCAAAATTAAGAATTTATATTATTTCATTTCAACCATTCAATCATTTTCAAGATCAATGTCAATATCTATATCTTCACTTGTGTTATTATTATCATGCAAAATGAGCAACATATCTTCCTCTTCACTTTCTCCATACAAAATAGGTACATATATATATATATATATATACCTATCTTCATATTTAAAAAAAAAAAAAGAGAAATATTATATATATATCCAGACTCATACAAAACTTTTTATTAATATATATATTCCACGCCTACATCATATTAAAAATTTAAAACTCTCTCCACTTTTTTCTACGTATATCTGTTTTTTATGATTTTATCCCTACAGTTTTTCATTCTCTCATTTTCTCTTTCACTTTCTCTATGTTATTCGTTCATAAAAGTTTTGAAAACTGAAATTGTTGAAGCTTTCACTCATCAAGGTGCCACAATTAACTTCGTTTTCTATTTTCTTAATTTTAGGTATGTGTATTGCTCATTTTATTTTAGTTTATTTCAGGGTTGAATCATGCTTATTTTTTGAAGGATTTTTATTCTAATTTGATGGGAAAAGGCATGGATCTTGTGAGTTTATTTTGTGTTTAAGAATGTTCCCGTTTTCCCAAATTAAACCTTAACTATATTTTACTGAACATTATTTTTCACTCTTCACCCACCATTTTCCTACATTTCAAACGTCACGTTTAGCTGTTTGAAATTATTAAAGAAGTTTGAGTTATTATCTATGTTTATACTAAGAAAATTTTCTATTTTTTTATTAATTTATATTAAAAGTCAAGACAACATTGACTTAATTTAAGTTTTGGTTGAATTTAGCTTAGGCTAGGCCTGATCAAAGTCATGAAAATTTATATTATAATATTTTAAAGAAAAAAAAAAAAGAGAATAAATACAAAATTTGCGTAGAATTTTTTGGTGGATTGTGATTGTTATAAACTCTTTTAATTATATTGGATTTAAGTTGATCGCTAGATTACTGTGGTCTTTTGCTCTCTTTAATTGAAAAGGTTTTTCCACGTGAAAAATTTCTTATGTTTCCTCATGAATTGAATGTTATTTTCAATATAATTTGCTCAAGGTTTTGCCTCTTATAGATTTATTCAAGTAGTAAAGTATTGTATTGTTGTATTATTTTCTTTCAGATTATTGATATTATATTATTTCTTTTGCTCAAGGTTTGGTGATTTTTTAAAATTCTTCACTAGTTGTTTGATAAACAATAGCGGAGCCACGGAGGCCTCCCCTGGGCAAAAATCCTGGGTCCGCCACTGGGCAACACCATATCACTTTGTATACAAACTTTGTAAGAGTAATGCTATTCTTAATCTTTCTAAGGTTAATATGGATATGCAAGAGTTTATAACACCATACACCTAGTATCTAATCTAGTACATAATTAATAGAGTGGAAACATTCTTAATTTCTATACTCAATCTATTATTATTAAACATTCCTTTGCACTACATACTCTATGTATCTCATTCTCTCTCATAAACTTGAATTGATTTTCAAACCTATATCTTATAGGTAATACATGATATATTTTAGTAATAATAGGATTTACATTTTATAATAATTCTATTCCTCTCTAAATTAATTTTCAGAAAAAGATATAATTCTACAAGAAAATATCTAAAAGAACGAGTCATAATATCCCAACATGCTACACACAATGAGGCTTTTCAATTTTCTTCACCTAATAAATTCATATAGGAAACGTAAGCTGACTTCAACCAAACCAGTATTCATGACTTCAACATTCTTCACAATGGTCTAATTATTAATTATGCCGAAGTTGGCTGATCTTTGAGACATGAGCTTTAGCGACCGATGTTTGGAAGTGGATTGTCTTGTTTCAGTCCAAGTACCATAATGACAACTTCCACAAAGACCACTAAGCAAAGGAAAATGTGGAATCTTAATTTATATTTAATTTTATATTTTTAAACCATATTTATTTTCATTAATTTTATGCAAAATAATAATAATAATAATAATAATATTGTTATGTACACCCACTCATTTATTAAGTTCCAATCATTATAAATTTCATTAAAATTTTATTCTTAAAATGGGGCAACTAATAAATGTGTAGGGTTCAAAAATCATTTTCAATTTTATTGTCTCAAATTAACTCAATCAAAAGCTAACACCAAACAATTGTATTGTCTCAAATTGACTCAATCAAAAGCTACCACCAAACACATGTATGGTCTCAAATTAACTCAATCAACCTGAGAATTTTTGCAAGCTAGGCATCCCATTTATGTTGACTAGTTGACTTATAGGACTATCAACATTTTCATATGGTGTTGTTAACATAACCTAATATTCCAAGACAAGCTATTTGGTTAAAACTTATGGCAAACTTGTCATTTACGATAGAAATTTTAAATTTCTTTTTCCTATGGACAATTATTATTCTTCCCTTGACCTGGAAGAAAACTGCTAATTAGCTTTTGAGTTGGGTTCATGTCATTCTAATTGTTTGAACTCTGAACACATGTTTATTGAAAAATGGAAAAAGATGAGAGGCTTAAAGTTTTAATGATATAGAAGTATAAAAAATTTGAGGTTTTTCTATATACTAATTGTAAAATATGATCTTATATTCTGTTTACGCAGAAGAATGCGTTAATATTATATTTAAGTTTTTCTATTATCAACTTCACAAAAAAAAATTAAAAAAAATAAAAAGATAAAAAAATAAAAAAATTTTATATCTCTCTGTTTTTTTTTTTTCCCTTCTCTAAACAACAAGTAGTTGTTTCATCTCATACTTGAATGTTCATCATTATACAGTTGATCGATACTAATTCTTTAATTCTAGTC
>CM047744.1:20017183-20047789 GCA_026225825.1 Pistacia integerrima
CTTTAATTCTAGTCTCCGTTATAGGAGATTTGTTTTTGCTTTCATACATCCATCATAAAAAGGCTTTTCCTTGAATGGCCACTGATATATTTCGTCTTGGTAAAACCATCGTAAAAGGGTATTCTAAAGTTTGAACAAGAAAGAATAAACAATCACTTGTGAACTTATGTTCGGTGGTGCTTTCCAATTGTATTGACTTACTGTACTTGGTTAAAATTTATGATAACGGGTCATTCATGTTATAAATTAATTTCTATCAACAACTGTTGTCTTTTTCTTGACTTGAAGACAATTATTCACAACTTCAACATTCCTAACAGTGGTCTAATTAATAATTATGCCAAAGTTGACTCAATTTCGAGACATGAAGCTTCACCGAATGAGCCATTGATGTTGGGACGTGGATTGCTGATGTTTCCAATCCAAGTACCATAATGACAACTCCCACAAAGACCACAAAGAGGTAGGGAAAGTGATTTTTAGCCCCTAATTAATTTTGTTAGTAACCCCGTCTTCCATTTCAGCAAAGGTAAAAGTGGAATCTTAATTTATATTTAATTATATATTTTAAAACCACATTTACTTTCATTAATTGAAAGTTATTCTTAAAAAAAAAAAAAAAAAAAAAAAAAAAAAAAAGGGAACCTCACCAAATCTAAAAGAATCCATCAATCCAATAACTAAATAAAGAAGATATAATTGAGGGAAGATTTATTTTAATTATATTATTCTATTTCAAATAAATAGTATTAAAAATATTTATTATCTTTAGAAGAGAATAACTTCTTTATATCTCATTGAAAGATAACAAATGAAGCATGGCAAAAGTTTTCTCTAATTATTCGTAAGGAGAGAATAACAAAAACTTTGAGTCCACCAATAATTCATAAAAATAAAAAAAATAGAAAAATAAAAAAGTGATTTGATAAAATAAGTTTTGAGGTAAGAGCATAATTAGAACATGATTAATTGATAAAATCGATAGATCTAATCATCAAAAGGGAAGGAAAAAGATTGGATGTGAGAAATCTCCATAAATCATATTAAAAAAAGAAATCTTAATAAAATTGAGCTACTTATTTTAACACTAAAAGCTCAACGGCTCACTAATAATAAGGGAGATAAGTGTAGGCTTTTATCTACAAAGGGCGAAGTTACAATTTAATAATATCAACATCGTCAAGGGGTGTACATAATAATTTAGCCAAAAAAATTATTACTGGGTTATTTTATTAGACTACAATTTCAAGGAGTCAAGTCTTAGAAGTCTCGGTCTCACAAAGTTTGTGTATCAAAGTCTAGTATACAAAGCAATATATGTGTCACACCATGATTAGAAAAGTGAAAATGTAAAATGAATAAGTTAAATAAAGATGAATGATACGTCAATTAATAGGCAATACTACACCACGTTGTATACAAACTTTGTAAGAGTAGTACTATTCTTAATCTTTCTAAGGTTAACACGGATTTCCAATAGTTTATAACACCATATACCCAGTATCTAATCTAGTACATACTTAATAGAGCAGAAACAATCTCAATTTCTATACTCAATCTATGATTTTTAAACAGTCATTTGCATTATATACTCTATGTATCTCATCATTTCTCTTACAACCTTGAATTGATTTTCAAACCTATATTTTATAGGTAATACATGAGATATTTTACTCCTAATACGATTTACATTTTTATAATAATTATATTCCTCTCTATAATAATTTTCGAAAAAGATATGATTCTACAAGAAAATATCTCAAAAAACGAGTCATAGTATCTCAACATGTTGCACACAATGGGGCTTTTCAATTTTCTTCACCTAATAAATTCATATAGGAAATGTAAGCTCACTTCAACCAATCCAGTATTCACGACTTCAACATTCTTCACAATGGTCTAATTATTAATTATGCCGAAGTTGACTAATCTTTGAGACATGAGCTTTAGCGACCGATGTTTGGAAGTGGATTGTTGTTGTTTCAAGTCCAAGTACCATGATGAAAACTTCCACAAAGACCACTAAGCAAAGGTAAAAGTGGAATCATCATTTATATTTTAAAACCTTATTTATTTTTATTAATTTTATGCAAAATAATAATAATAATAATAATAATAATAATAATAATAATATTGTTATGTCACCCACTCATTTATTAAGTTCCAATCATTATAAATTTCATTACAATTTTATTCTTAAAATGGGGCAACTAATAAATGTGTAGGGTTCAAAAATCATTTTCAATTTTATTGTCTCAAATTAACTCAATCAAAAGCTTAACACCAAACAATTGTATTGTCTCAAATTGACTCAATCAAAAGCTACCACCAAACACATGTATGGTCTCAAATTAACTCAATCAACCTGAGAATTTTTGCAAGCTAGGCATTCCATTTATGTTGACTAGTTGACTTATAGGACTATCAACATTTTCATACGGTGTTGTTAACATAACCTAATATTCCAAGACAAGCTATTTGGTTAAAACTTATGGCAAACTTGTCATTTAAAATAGAAATTTTAAATTTCTTTTTTCTATGGACAATTATTGTCCTTCCCTTGACCTGGAAGAAAACTGCTAATTAGCTTTTGAGTTGGGTTCATGTCATTCTAATTGTTTGAACTCTGAACACATGTTTATTGAAAAATGAAAAAAGATGAGAGCCTTAAAGTTTTAATGATATAGAAATATAAAAAATTTGAGGTTTTTCTATATACTAATTGTAAAAATATGATCTTATATTCTGTTTACGCAGAAGAATGCGTTAATATTATATATAAGTTTTTCTATTATCAACTTCACAAAAAAAAATCAATTTTATATCTCTCTTTTTTTGTTTTTTTTTTTTTTTTAAACAACAAGTAGTTGTTTCATCTCATACTTGAATGTTCCACCATTATACAGTTAATCGATACTAATTCTTTAATTCTAGTCTCCTTTATAGGAGATTTGTTTTTGCTTTCATAAATCCATTGTAAAAAGGCTTTTCCTTGAAATGGCCACTGATATATTTTGCCTTGGTAAAACCATCGTAAATGGGTATTCTAAAGTTTGAACAAGAAAGAATAAACAATCACTTGTGAACTTATGTTCGATGGTGCTTTCCAACTATATTGACTTACTATACTTGGTTAAAATTTTTGATAACGGGTCATTTATGTTATAAATTAATTTCTATCAACAACTGTTGTCCTTCTCTTGACTTGAAGACAACTATTCACAACTTCAACATTCCTAACAGTGGTCTAATTAATAATTATGCCAAAGTTGACTCAACTTCGAGACATGAAGCTTCACCGAATGAGCCATTGATTTTGTTGGGATGTGGATTCTCTTGTTTCCAATCCAAGTACCATAATGACAACTCCCACAAAGACCACAAAGAGGTAGGGAAAGTGATTTTTAGCCCCTATTAATTTTGTTAGTAACCCCGTCTTCCATTTCAGCAAAGGTAAAAGTGGAATCTTAATTTATATTTAATTATATATTTTAAAACCACATTTACTTTCATTAATTGAAAGTTATTCTTAAAAAAAAAAAAAAAAAAGGAACCTCACCAAATCTAAAAGAATCCATCAATCCAATAACTAAATAAAGAATGATATAATTGAGGGAAGATTTATTTTAATTATATTATTCTATTTCAAATAAATAGTATTAAAAATATTTATTATCTTTAGAAGAGAATAACTTCTTTATATCTCATTGAAAGATAACAAATGAAGCATGGCAAAAGTTTTCTCTAATTATTCGTAAGGAGAGAATAACAAAAACTTTGAGTCCACCAATAATTCATAAAAATAAAAAAATAAAATAGTGATTTGATAAAATAAGTTTTGAGGTAAGAGCATAATTAGAGCATGATTAATTGATAAAATCGATAGATCTAATTGTTAAGAAATATGGGTTATTTTGTTTTATTGTTTATTAATGGTAGATTTGTCTTTTCATTATTTCCTTTGTTTAGCCTATATATATATATATATATCTTTGTATTTAGGTTAAATCATACTTTTTGTATTCAATTGAATTGTGCAGTATCAATGAAACCCTAGCCTCCTCTTTTTATTATTTCTTTGGATTGTTTAACATGGTATTAGAGCAAAGTTTCATGGGACGAGGCTTAATCTTAAACACAGCGCGCCCTTGTTGGGGTTTGGGGCGTAGCCCCGAAAATTTTTGGTATTCATTCAGTTTCTGCAATCTGATATTTCATTGGTATTCGTTCAATTTCAGCAATCTGGTATTTCGTTTTCCTTTCTTTTGCATTCTGGTTTCTTTGTTTTTTGAATATGGCTACTGAAAGAGACGATTCGCTTCAGTCTGTAAGTGTGAGGTTAGATGACAAGAATTATTCGTATTGGAGTTATGTGATGAGAAATTTTCTTAAGGGTAAAAAGATGTGGGGATATGTTAGTGGAACTGTGAAACCTAAGAATACCGAGGAGGGTTATGATGCTTTGATAGATGCATGGGAAGCAAACAATGCAAAAATTATTACTTGGATTAATAATTCTGTTGGGCATTCCATAGGTACACAGTTAGCGAAGTATGAGACAACAAAGGAGGTTTGGGATCATCTACAAAGGTTATTTACTCAGTCAAATTTTGCAAAGTAGTATCAATTGTAGAATGACATACGAGCTCTTCAGCATAAGAATATGAGTGTTCATGAGTTTTATTCTGCTATGACAGATTTTTGGGATCAATTGGCTCTTACAGAATCTACAGAATTAAAGGCACGTGGTGCCTATATTGCTCATAGGGAGCAGCAACGGTTGGTACAGTTTTTAACGGCACTTTGTAGTGATTTTAAAGGACTTAGAGGTTCAATTTGCATCGTTCTCCAATGCCTTCTGTTGACTCAGTTGTCAGTGAGTTATTGGCTGAAGAAATATGTCTTAAGTCTCATTCTGAAAAGGGAATTCTTTCTGCTTCTACTTCTAATCCATACGTGTTAGCATACCTTGCTTGATCTTTAATAATCAAAATAAACCTTACACAAGGGTTGCCTTCGACGAGTGCAGTTTCTGTAAGCAAAAAGGTCATTGGAAGGCTTAGTGTCCTAAGTTGAGGTAGCAGAATCAATCACAGCAGCAATCTCAAGCTTGGAAGCCTAGCAACCAGTCACAATCTAATACTTATAGACCACCTTAGGGTTACAAACCACCACAGTCTAATACTGTAGCAGTAGTTTCATCAGATCCTTTCACCGATCCTAGTACTCTGGTTGAGCAATTTCAGAAGTTTCTTTCCTTACAGCCATAAGCTATGTCTGCTTCTTCTTCCGTAGGTCAGTTACCTCATAGTTCTTTAGGTATGTCACATTCTGTATAGGTTTTGGATTCTGGTGCTTCACATCATATGTCTCTAGATTCTTCATCTTTTGCTTCTGTGTCCCTTTCGTCTTCTATTCCTGTCATGACTGCTGATGGCATTCCTATGCCTTTAGCAGGTGTTGGTTCTGTTGTCACACCTCACTTGTCTCTCTCTAATGCTTATCATATTCCAAAACTTACATTAAATCTTGCTTCATTGGTCAGTTATGTGATTCTGGTAATTTAGTCACCTTTTCCTCTTTTTCTTGTTATGTGTAGGATCTATAGTCTTAGAAGCTAATTGGGACAGGCCGTAGGAAAGGGGGACTATATATCTTGGATGAGTTAAAAGTGCCAGTTCTTGCTGCTGCTACTACTAGTGCTGATGTTGCCGCTACTAGTGTTGATTTGTCTTCTTTTCGTTTGAGTCCTTCTTTTTCTAGTTTTTATTTATGGCATTCTCGTTTAGGTCATGTTTCGTCTTCTCATTTGAGATTTTTGGCATCTACAGGGGCTTTAGGAAATTTGCAAACTTGTGATATTTCTGATTGTAGTGGATGTAAACTGGCAAAATTTTTAGCTTTACCTTTTAATCAAAGTATTTATGTTTCTTCTTCTCCATTTGATTTGATTCATTCTGATGTATGGGGACCTTCTCCTATTGCCACAAAAGGAGGGTCTCGATATTATGTTTCTTTTATTGATGATCATACTCGTTATTGTTGGGTTTATTTAATGAAACATCGTTCTGAATTCTTTGAGATATATATAGCCTTTCGAGCTCTTGTCAAAACTCAACATTCTGCTATTATCAAATGTTTTAGGTGTGATTTGGGTGGGGAATACACTTCTAATAAATTTTGTGAGTTGCTTGCATTAGATGGAAACTATTCACCAAACCTCGTGTATAAATACTCCTAAGCAAAATGGTGTTGCTGAAAGAAAACATAGGCACATTGTTGAACTGCTCGTTCTCTTATTGTTGTCTGCTGTTCCTAGTGTGGGGTTTTGGGGGAAGGGTGAAGTTCCTTCTCCGTAGGTTTGATTAATACAATTCCATCTTCTCATATTTCAGGTTTTTCTCCTTTCAAAAAGTTGTATGGGTATGCCCCTGATTATTCTTCCTTTAAAGTTTTTGGTTGTACTTGTTTCGTTCTTCGTCCTCATGTAGAACGCAGCAAGTTGTCCTCAAGATCTGTTATTTGTGTCTTTCTTGGTTATGGTGAAGGTAAAAAGAGGTATCGTTGTTTTGATCCAATAACTCAAAAACTTTATGTGTCTCGTCATGTTGTTTTTCTTGAGCATATACCTTTCTTTTCTATTCCATCCACTACTCATACCTTGACTAGATCTGATCTAATTCGTATAGATCCTTTTTCTGAGGATTCTGATAGTTTGTCATCTCAGGTTCCTAGTACTGATCATTCTGCAGGTACTAACACTTTACTCTCCAGCACACCTGAAGCTCCCTCTTCTCCTATGGTCACTCAAGCTTCGTCTGAGATTGTGAATCCACCTCTACGTCAATCCATACGCATTCGTAAGTCCACAAAGTTACCAGATTTTGCTTATTCTTGTTATTCTTCATCTTTTGCTTCTTTTTTAGCTTTCATTTATTGTCTCTTTGAGCCCTCTTCTTATAAAGAGGCAATTCTTGATCCTCTTTGGCAGCAAGCTATGGATGAGAAACTTTCTGCTTTGCATAAGACAGGTACTTGGGATTTGGTTCCTCTACCTCCTAGTAAGACTGTTGTTGGTTATCGTTGGGTGTATAAGATCAAGACTAATTTTGATGGATCTATTGAGCGATACAAAGCTAGGTTGGTTGCAAAATGGTACTCTCAACAGTATGGTATGGATTATGAGGAGACATTTGCTCCTATTACAAAAATGACTACTATTCGTACTCTTATTGCAGTAGCTTCGGTTCGTCAGTGGCATATCTCCCAACTTGATGTTAAAAATGCCTTCTTGAATGGAGATCTTCAAGAAGAAGTTTATATGGCACCCCCTCCTGGTGTTTCACATGATTCTGGGTATGTTTGCAAGCTGAAGAAAGCGTTATATGGTCTTAAACAAGCACCTCGTGCTTGATTTGAGAAATTTTCTATTGTGATCTTTTCCCTTAGATTTGCTTCTAGTAGTCATGATTCTTCTCTTTTTGTTAAGTGCACTAATGCAGGTCGTATCATTCTGTCTGTATATGTTGATGACATGATTATTACTAGTGATGATATTGATGGTATTTCAGTTTTGAAGACAGAGTTAGCTCAACAGTTTGAAATGAAGGATTTGGGTTCTCTACAATATTTCTTGGGTATTGAGGTAGCCTACTCACCTAGAGGTTATCTTCTCTCGCAGTCGAAATATGTTGCAGATATTCTTGAACGGGCTGGACTTACTGATAATAAGACTGTCGATACTCCGATTGAGGTTAATGCAAAGTATTCTTCTTCTTTGCAGATTGCAGATTTCTTTACCAAGTCGCATTCTATTTCCCGTTTTCGTTTTCTAGTTGGCAAACTCTCGATGCTTGTAGCCGCCGCATTGTGAGTTTGAGGGGAGATGTTAAGAAATATGGGTTATTTTGTTTTATTGTTCATTAAGGGTAGATTTGTCTTTTCATTATTTCCTTTGTTTAGCCTATATATATATTTTGTATTTAGGTTAAATCATACTTTTTGTATTCAATTGAATTGTGCAGTATCAATGAAACCCTAGCCTCTTCTTTTTATTATTTCTTTGGATTGTTTAACACTAATCATCAAAAGGGAAGGAAAAAGATTGGATGTGAGAAATCTCCATAAATCGTATTCAAAAAAGAAATCTTAATAAAATTGAGCTACTTATTTTAACACTAAAAGCTCAACGGCTCACTAATAATAATGGAGATAAGTGTAGGCTTTTATCCACAAAGGGCGAAGTTACAATTTAATAATATCAACATCGTCAAGGGGTGTACATAAGAATTTAGCCAAAAAAATTATTACTCGGTTATTTTATTAGAATAAAATTTCAAGGAAGTAGAGTCTTAGAAGTCTCGGTCTCACAAAGTTTGTGTATTAAAGTCTAGTATACAAAGCGACATATGTGTCACACCATGATTAGAAGAGTGAAAATGTAAAATGAATATGTTAAATAAAGATGAATGATATGTCAATTAATGGGCAATACTACACCACGTTGTATACAAACTTTGTAAGAGTAGTACTATTCTTAATCTTTCTAAGGTTAACACGGATATCCAATAGTTTATAACACTATATACCCAGTATCTAATCTAGTACATACTTAATAGAGCGGAAACAATCTCAATTTTTATACTCAATCTATGATTTTTAAACATTCATTTGCATTACATACTCTATGTATCTCATCATTTCTCTTACAACCTTGAATTGATTTTCAAACCTATATTTTATAGGTAATACATGAAATATTTTACTCTTAATACGATTTACATTTTTATAATAATTATATTCCTCTCTATATTAATTTTCGAAAAAGATATGATTCTACAAGAAAATATCTAAAAAAATGAGTCATAGTATCTCAACATGTTGCACACAATGAGGCTTTTCAATTTTCTTCACCTAATGAATTCATATAGGAAATGTAACCTCACTTCAACCAATCCAGTATTCACGACTTCAACATTCTTCACAATGGTCTAATTATTAATTATGCCGAAGTTGGCTAATCTTTGAGACATGAGCTTTAGCGACCGATGTTTGGAAGTGGATTGCTGCTGTTTCCAATCCAATTACCATAATGAAAACTTCCACAAATACCACTAAGCAAAGGTAAAAGTGGAATCTCAATTTATATTTAATTATATATTTTAAAACCTTATTTAGTTTCAAAATAATAATAAATATAGTAAATACCAAAAAAAAATTATGCACACCTACTCATTTATTAAGTTCCAATTATTATAAATTTCATTACGATTTTATTCTTTAAATGGGGCAACTAATAAATGTGTAGGGTTCAAAAATCATTTTTAATTATACTGTCTCGAATTAACTCAATCAAAAGCTAACACCAAACAAGTGTACTGCCTCAAATTAACTTAATCAACTTGAGAATTTTTGCAAGCTAGGCATTCCACTTTGTTGGGAATTCGGTTAACACACTTCGGTGTTTAAGTACCCATTTTAATGTGTGGCGGAATATTACCAAGTTGATTAAGCAATTCCAATTTGAACACATCAAACATGAGTGTGGAAAATAAAAAACACAGCCATATACATGGTTCGGCGAAATCCACTTTTAGCCCACATCCATGGGACCTTATCTAAATCGAAGCAATCCACTAAGTCAAAAACACATTACAAGATATAGTTTAAAGCTGATCTAAGTTACAGTAAAAAGAACTCATTGTTCAACTTTACACTTAGCACTACACTTTGAATCCTTAACGTGTAACTACTTCTTTGGATCTACTTCACGGCAGGAACACACCCGTGAACAGCTTGTAAACCACCAAGCTTCAACTGCTGAAGCAACGCACCAGCATTAGCAAAGGAACCACGTTCCAAAAGCCGCCAAGTCAATGTTTGATATGGTGAGGTTTTGGCACTAATGGAAAAGGAATCTTGAACCTTAAGAAAAAGAATTACTCTAAGAAACTTAAAGTATAAATGAAACAATAGATCAAAAGGTTAGATTCATTTATGCAAGAAGAAGAATTATATAATGAAGGGTTTCTTGTTCAATAATGAAGTGCCACATTAGCCAACAAAGGGTTGACCAATGTTTGTCCAAATAAGGAAAATATTTCTTCTTTTGGTTTGGACCACAAAGCAAATCGGGAAAGGTTACTTTATTCCCTAGGACCACCTAAGCATTTTGTGACATATGTAAAGAGGTCCTAAAAATAAGAGACAAAGATAAACAATATATTTTCTACTTTATCAGACATGCAACTCGTGTTGGGTTGCAAAATATCTAAAGCGAGAGTGTAAATACAGACTGTTGTGCACACACACTGGAAACGAAACAAGCGAAGACACAAGTATGACAAATAGTGTGCACTAAGAACTGGTGTGTACACACACAACAGATGAAACAACCCAAATAAAAGAATTGGCAACCAGTGTGCATACATAACTATTGTGCACACACACAACTTATAAGTTTGACAAATATGAATATTCCACAAAATTATATTGACTAGTTGACTTAGAGGGCTATCAACTTTTTCATACAGTGTTGTTAACATAACCTAATATTCCAAGTCAAGCTATTTGGTTAAAACTTATGGCAGAACTTGTCATTTACAATAGAAATTTTAAATTTCTTTTTTCTATTGACAATTATTGTCCATCTCTTGACCTGGAAGAAAACTACTAATTAACTTCTGAGTTCGGTTCATGTCATTTTTATTGTTTGAACTCTGAACGCATATTTATTACAAAATGAAAAAAAAAAAAAAAAAAAAGGGGTAGAGGCTTAAAGTTGTAATGATATAGAAGTATAAAAAATTTAAGGTTTTTCTATATATTAATTGTAAAATATAATCCTATATTCTACTTACGTAGAAGAATATGCTAGTATTATATATCATTTTTTCTATTATCAACTTCACAAAAAAAAAAAAAAAAAAGGAACAATTTTATATCTTTGTGTTTTACTTTTTTTTCTTCTTTAAACAATCTATAGTTGTTTCATCTCATACTTGAATGTTCATCGATACTTATTCTTTAATTCTAGTCTCCTTTTTAGGAGATGGTTGTTTGCTTTCATAAATCCATCTTAAAAAGGCATTTCCTTGAAGTGGCCACTAATATATTTCACTTTGGTAAATCCACCATAAAAGGGTATTCTAAAGTTTGAACAAGAAACAATAAATAATCACTTGTGAACTTGTGTTAGCTGGTGCTTTCCAATTGTACTAACTTACTATACTTGGTTAAAATTTATGATAATGGGTCATTTACATTATAAATTAATTTATGATAACGGGTCATTTACATTATAAATTAATTTCTATTAACAACTGTTGCCATTCTCTTGACTTGAAGACAACCAGGGGCGGATCCAGGAATTTATGTTAGAGTGGGCCAAATGAAAATTAATTATACATAACATTCATATTCTGTCTTTCTAGTCAAAATTGTCACAAAAAGAAAAAAAAAATTACATTTACTATTGTCCTCGACGGGGCTTCATATTGAGGAAACGTTGCATCATATCTCCTTATCAACATTGTCAAATATATCTTTCTCAACATATGGAATTAGGCTATCATTCAAGAATTGATCTCCCATCTCATTATGTAAATGAGTCTTCACAATTTTCCATAGCAGAAAATGCCCTTTCTACACTTGTAGTTGCAACTGGTAAGGTTAAAGTCAATGTGATGAGCAAATATATCAATGAGTAAATAAGATGCTTCTTCTTTTCAACCTATTTTATGAGCAAGATTGGTAATATCATTTAGTTCTAAAAAATCACTATTTGAGCGCATATCATTAATGTAATTATCAAGTTGAAGTTCAAGTGACATAAGATTAGTAGAAGAAAATTCAAGTGGATAAAATTGAGTATTTTCCCTTATCAAATGCTTGAAAGCAATCACTTGGATTTAGGGAGGCCATGCAAATAAGCAATTCTGTATTACCTTCATTGAAATTGACACGACCTGCCTCGACCCTCCCTATCCCATAAGCTCCGGGCGCACCTATGAGACTTGGGCGGCCGAGACGTGCTATGTGGGAATCTAAAAACCTGTATTCTGAATATGCTTTTCATAAAAACATTCGCTTGGATTCGTTTTGAAAGCATAAACACATAAGATATATATACATACATTTAAAAATCTAAAAGCTAACTCGTACGTTCATAAAATACAAAAACGGATGGTATCAGATCTTCATATCTTTTATAATCAATACATGAGATAAAACATAATTCAGTAGCGGGAACAAGTATGACATTTTTACACACATGATGAGTCAATGACGTATGGGCCCAACCTCGAGAGGAATCACTCCACAGCACGACTCTTCTTGTGAACTTGGGGAAAATGGTCTAAAAAGGGGTGGGCTGAAATACTCAGTGAGTGGGGGATTGGGGAGAGTTTGCAAAACATTCTTCAAACAATAGTCATGGCATGCAATAGTTCTTATGAAATCCTGAAAACAACATGATTCCATGAACGTGTTATGGAAGTAACTAAATCATTCATGTATGCATGTATAACTCGTTTCTAAAATTGTTCTAAGTACTGTAATCTCATCATTTAAGCTGAAAACAAATCCTGAATTATAGCTCATCATTAATGCTTAAAATTCTTTTTCCGGGAAACTTAAAACATAACTGTAAGTGCTTATGCTTTTGGGAACAATGTTTCCTATAAGTCATGCTGCAACCATCTATGTCATCACTCAAGAATGCATATGATTATGAAAATAATAACTCTACTAGTCATGCTGTGGACATCCAAACCATCATTCAATGAACACTTATAATTCACAAAACAAAATCTGGTAACTAAATTTATAACTATTGTGATGATATAAAATTGAAAGCTGATTTTTCAAGAACTATGCACTAATAAATGATTTTGGAATACTGTAAACTTTATGCTGATAATTGAACTTTAAACTGAATACTATAGCTTTTACTGATACTGAAAATTATAAGCTGATATCTTATTCTGAAATTGTGGCTAATATTGAAAGCTCTCTTAATTATTCTAAAAACTCATATTGAGACTATTGCTCATAGTAGATACTAAAAACTAAATGTGATTTTGAACATTTTAAAACTGATTCTGATATTAATAACAGAAAACTCTCACCACAACTAGTACCCTCAAGGAAATCTGTCCTACTTGGTGGGCTTCCCGCATGCAGGCATAGCAAAGGATGTACCTGTTATACCTGGCAAGATCTATCATCGCGCGGCAAAGTCACTGAAACTTTCATACCTGGAGGACCACTCAACGCCCAAACAGAGCCAATAAAATCTATCATACGCATGCGCAGAGCTAAAATCAAACTGTCATACCCGTCAGAATCCTGCATCGCTCAGGTGGAGCCAAAAATCTATATCTCTGAGGGACGGGTACTTTGCAGGGTGGTTTGTAAGTCATTACTATACTTATTCTTAACCCAATATATTATATTTCTTAAAAACATAGCCTTTATAAAATTATTAAAACATTATGAAATGATGTTTGGTAGTGTATTCTAGGCTAAAATGTAAGTAAAGATAAGTAATGAAATAAACAAGAGCGAGCGAGAAGAAAAGAAACTTTACACAATTATTAAATAAATCTACAATTCACGTGACAAGCACTTCCACAAAACTCGATGCATCATAGTTTCAAATACACCCTCAATATTCTTAAGGTTAACACTTAAACCCTGTCAAAATTGTAACATGTAATTATTAATTAAGGTTTGCACTCCATGTGAGTCTCATAGACATGAAAAGCACTGGCTTGCATTTAATGCTTCAGACTCCATGCAACACACAAAAAGAATATAGCCGTAATATTTGACTACTTGAACTTGTACAAAATTATAAGATTGTTTAATTTTCTGTTGAACCCCATATGTTCTCAAACTTTCAAAGCATCCCAACTTTACAAATATTTTCAGATCATGACTCCCAGTCCACTCTCACACGTTCATCCTGCTAAGTAATTATTGTAAGGCAATTTCTTTAAAGCAAATGAAATTTAGAACTTTGTCTCATATGAAGAAAATCTAGTAAAAACATCATCTCACTATTTTACATTAACGCTCAAACAACTTTTAGAAAAGGGAACAATATGTTAATGGAAATATTCAATGCATTCTCTTTCAACTATTTGACCGAATATCAAACAAAGCAATTAATAAATTGTTTATAACCTTTTATCATTAGCACCCAATTTAATTAAATCCAAAACCCAAGCCCTATATCCATCAATTAACACTACATATAACATGTCAAACTCTAATTTAATCACATATGTAGATAATATAATCAAAGTATATATATATATATATCAAAAAGTAATGAATTACGTTATGCATGTGAAAATGTGTATCTCATGGAAAAAAAAAGGGGCCACCGAATATTTAAAATACAGTACTTAAGAACTCAATACAATTTCCATTCAAATTGCCTTAAATTCAAGAATTTGAAAACACAAAACAGCATATTTTCTCAACAACATTCCAGCCACAATCATATGCATAAATCAACCAAAAATGCAGCCATAAACGCATATGAATCCAGCCACCATTACATGCATATATTGGCCAAAAATGCAGTCCACAAAACGCATGTAATCCCAGCTTCCATTTGCTTTAATCGGCCAAAAATGCAGCCAGCAAACATCATAATTGAAAACCCAAATAAATCATGAATAGAAGCCAGATGCAGCAAAATAAACCACCTCCATTTCATGTTCACTTTGCCTACTTCTTTTTATGCATTCGGTCATAGTAAAGCAACCCCATAACCATACATTTTCACAAATATATCCAGCCAAACACCATATAGCAAATTTTTAGACTCAAATTCAACATATAGCAGCATAAACTAGCAAAATTTCATGCTTACAAAAAGATCCCAGCAGCCAAACACAAGCAACACCTCTTACAAGCATTTTCACCATCATTTAATTCCATGTGAAGAGTATATAAATATACATGTAGCATGCAGCATGTAATCACATACTTTAGAACCAAATCTAATGCAAAATCATCCAACAATTAATTCAGCCGAAACATGCAAAGTGGGATTTAGCAAAGCATTAAACTCCAACCAATTTCCCAGCAATAAATCACAACCCAACACTCTTCAAGCCACTCAACCGAAGCAAAATAAGTACAAATTAGTTATGCATCAGCTTAACCAAAAATCCCGGCCACAATTCTTACAATAAACATTTCCAACATCATTCAATTCATGTAAAAGCCGTACCTAATTATAAGTAACATGCAACACGTAAGTACCTCTTTTTAATAGCAATTTACCCAAAATTTTGATAAACATAATTCCATACTCTCAATTCCAAACACATGCATGTCACGGAGATCTTCAATTTATTAGAAATTCAAAACTACAGAACCAAAATAAAACCTCAATCAATCGGGTATGCACACGCATATGATCATTCCAACCAACACATTATTTTAAATGCAAGTTAATAATATTCCACTCACCATTCACCTCAACCAAACTTCCAGCAAGCTTCAAACATTTTTTTTTTCCTCCTCCGATCCCAAGCCTAGATCTGGGTTAATCTTGGTCGGTTTTTGCTCTCCTCCACCGATTCCAGATCACTCTCACTCCTCTCGGCTGAACCTCTCACTCTCAGCCTAGATCTGGGTTAATCTTGCTCGGTTTTTTTTTCTTTTCTCTCTTCTTCCTCTTCGCGTTTCTTCCCTTTCTCCTTTTTCTTTTCATCTGCGCGAAAATCAGCCTCCCCTTTAATTCAATTTTTTTTTTTTTATATTTTTTAATCTTTCTAGAATTATGCTTCTGCCCCTAGATTACAGATAATTCCGATAAACCCCTGCCACATCAGCTTTTCCCTAAAAAAACCTCCAGATTTTGCCCTTTGTTACATGCAAACCCAGCAGCTTCCTTTTCTTGCAATTTCATTCCCAATAAACTTTTAAAAACTAACAGAAATCCCCTTCCATAAAAAAAATCACAAAGAATATGTAATATATATTAGGATTAAAAAAAAAACGAGGTTTCACAGAAATCATTGTTAAGCTCTGATAGTTGCAAATCTATTATCGCATAGAGCAACTCGACACGATAATGAAATAAATTTGTCATCTCTTGAACATTACGCCACGATCTCCTTCGTGCAACAAATTTCTCTTCCATATTTGGCACATTTATATTATGAGCAATGCAAAAATAAGAAACTTCATAAGTAGATTATCACATCCATTATTTCTTATCGACAATATTCTTCTTTTCGACAAGTGAACCAAAGACATGGCATTTATAATATCTTGATCCTTCCTTTGCAATGCTTGTGAAAGTTCAAATGTGATTCCCAAAATGTTTTTCATCATGTGCAGGTTAGAAGCAAAATCAAAAGAAGTCATATAATCCACCAAATCACTTGCTTCAACTCTATTATCATAATTTTGAGTAAGATCCTCAAGCACTTCAATAACAGATGAAACCAATTAATCAAGCTCAATAAAGTCCCTTCAAAGCTTGTTCCTCATTAAGAAGACCCGACTTCTAGGTGACCATCCAACAATATTTATCACACAAGAAACTTTCAAAAAAAGTTTAAATATTTGTATCCTTTTTTGCCACAGCTACAAGTGTCAATTGAAGTTGGTGAGCAAAACAATGAACATAGAAAACATATTCATTATCTTTCAATATAAGTGCTTTTAACCCATTAAACTGACCTTGCATATTACTTGCACCATCATAAACTTGTCCACATAATCTTGATATACTCAAATTGTATTTAGAGAACAATGTTTCGATTCCCGTCTTTAGTGACAAAATAGTCGTATCTGTGACATGCATAATGCTCAATAGACACTCAACAACACATCCTCTTTTATTTACATAACGTAAGATAATTGCCATCTACTCTGTTGGATCCGTCACGAGCTTCATCAACTAATGTACAAAAAAAAAAAAGCATCTCCAAGATCACTAATTAGTTTGTTGATGGTTTCAACTGCAAATGCATTGAATTATGTCTTTTCGGGTACTAGGAGCAATCAATTTATCATGTCCAGAAGCATTCTCCAATGTTACTAATCTATATTCTTCATTTTGCTCAGCTATATAGTGTAAAAGTTTAAGAAAGTTTCCCCGATTCATTGAATTATTAGACTCACATAGCCATGAAAAGGCAATCCTTGCCAAAGAAGAAGTCGACTAGCAAAAATTGATCCTTTCAACCAAATAAAACAATCTTCTTGTTGTTGGTCAGATTTCTTATTAATAATTGTACTCACATGTTGCTTTTGGTTCATCAAAGCTTGACAATTTTTCAAAGCTTGGTTATGATAGCTGTTAGGACCTCCAATACGATATTTAAATTTTTCAAATCTCTTCCAATTGCGAAACCCATCAAGAACAGAAGAATCACCGCCACTTTGCTCACCTTTATCTGGTTTGAAAAGATAACTACATAAACAATATGTAGCATCATTCTCAACACTATATTCCAACCGATAAGGATATTTGTCAAACCAAGAATGTTGGAAACTCCGTTCATGATCACCAGATTTTGATTTGGGAAACTTATGGTTGCGAGGTTGACAAGGACCCTTTTGTAAATAACGCATTCTGACTTGGTCTCGAACATTAGGATGATCTAATTATTAATTATGCCAAAGTTGACTCAACTTTGAGACATGAAGCTTCACCAAATGAGCCACTGATGTTTGGGTGTGGATTGCTGATGCTTCCAATCCAAGTCCTAGTTAGTAAATATGGGTACGGCAAAAAAACAGTATGGAAATTTTATGGGTATAATACGGCAAACGGTGAAAAATACGCTTATAAAAATTTGGTCATAAAATTTGGATACGAGAAAAATATGGTACGAGTATATACAGGTTTAATACGGTGCATTGTCAATAATACGTTTTGAAAAATACGGCAATATCAATCAAAGTTTTAATATTTTTATGGATTACTTGGCTAAAATCAATATAGTATTTCAAATACAAAGTATTCAATTAACCATAACACAAATATACAATATATAACTGATATTCAAATTATAGTCTCAAATTCAAACACAATATTTAGCCATGATTCTTTACTAATTTAAAACTTGATAAGTTTGATATTAAATGCAACCAATTTTAACTTCCCATTAATCCATTAAATTATATTAAATCAAGAATTAAAATTTTGTCTCACAAATCTATATAAAAGATTAGTGTTACAATAGTCTAACTATTATTTTATACCTATAATATATAATAGTTTTTTTTTTTCACAATAAATTATTATTTTAATATCATTAGTCCAATCTAATTTATTAGATAGCACGAAAATAATTTAAGAATATAAAATGATTTTGTATGTGTTTTGATTTTAAAATGTAAAGGTGTGGGGGAATGGGCGGGAAAATGGATGTTATTTTGAGTTTTGAACTTTTTGAGAGGGCTATTTTATTCCCTTCCACCCTCCCCCCCTTTTTCCAATCTCTTCCCTTATGCCTTACCCACTGATTACTTCTTCCCCCACTAAAATGACGTCGTTTCAATCAGTTTTTTTTTTTTTTTTTTTGCAATAATTCGTGAACATTTTACAGCCACTCTCTCTTTAATAAAACACAACACAACTCAACTCAACTCAGCAGCAAGATGAGTAGTTTGAAGTCGGAGTTCTTGGATACAGACTTTTCTTGCCAATGGGTCGAACGTGTAAGTCCCATTCAACTTTTTTCTCTTGGTTTTTTTGTTTTCTGTTGGTTTGCTTGTGTTTTGTTGGTTGTGATGATGAATGTTTTTGGCGTAATGTTTCCCCCACCCCCGTTTTAGGGGGAGGGGGATTGGTGGGGGTAAACCCCCTTTTCCAATCTCTTCCCTTGCGCCTTACCCATTGATTTCTTCTTCCCCCACTAAAACAACGTCGTTTCAATCAGTTTTTTTTTTTTTTTTGCGAATAATTCGCGAATAATATGCGAATTATTTGTGAATTATACGGATACTCCAATAATTCGCAAATAATTCGGCAACCCTTTGTAAAATATGTAAATACTCGTTTTATACTCATATTTACTAACTAGGATCCAAGTACCATAATGACAACTTTCACAAAGACCAAGAAGAGGTAGGGAAATGATTTTTAGCCCCTATTAATTTTATTAGTAACCCGGTCTTCTATTTCAGCAAAGGCAAAAGTGGAATCTTAATTTATATTTAATTTTATATTTTAATACAACCATATTTACTTTCATTAATTGAAAGTATTCTTCAAAAAAAAAAAAAAAAACCTCATCAAATCTAAAAGAATCCATCAATTGAATAACTAAATAAAGATGATACAATAGAGGGAAGATTTATTTTAATTTTATTATTATATTTCAAATAAAGAGTATTAAAAATATTTATAATCTTTAGAAGAAAATAACTTCTTTATAACTCATTGAAAGATAACAAATGAAGCATGACAACTATTTTCTCTAATTATTCATAAGGAGAGAATAATATAAAGTGTGCGTTCACCAATTATAAAAAAAAAAAAAATAAAAAAAAGTGATTAATTTATTGCTAATTATTCACTGTTTAATTAATCAGCAATGTTAGGATGTAAAGTCAAAGGGTATTGTTTGTCACTTATCAAACTTGTGAGGACTTGTTTGTAATTGTGTTGAAAAAGGTGTAGTTTTGCTTACAACCGTATTTAGTCAACTATTCAATTGTTTTCACTTTACTCTTTACATATAAAAGAGTAAAGTGAGCTGACTTAGCAAATAACGAAATTAGTAGCTCCTACTTGACATTTACCTCTGTTTTTCGTTCTAGAAATCTTCCAATCCATTGCTCTTTTACATGGTATCTGAGCCGTGACTAGTGTCGATGGCTAAAACTCATGGTTCGACCTCAATTCCTCTGCCTAATAGCCTTGAGGAAATGCTAAAGGAAGCTTTAAATTGATCCACATATGTGATTGCTTCAAACCTACCGGTGATCAGTCCAGAACTCACTCGGGATAATTATAGATTTTGGAGTTCCCAAGTTCTCTTTGCTGTATGTTCGTACGAAATCGAAGACCACTTGCTTGGTAAAATTTCTTGTCCTTTCACCTTTAGTTTTGTCTGATTTAAACGTTGATAATGAATTGAGTCAACTGAGTGGAGAACTTAGGGTTAAGAATGATTCTGTCAAAGACAAAATTAATCCAAATTACATAATGTGGAAGAGAACAAATAAGTTCCTGGTTAGTTGGCTGTTAGCTTCAATATCAGAAAGTATGTTTGGTACTGTATCGAAGTGTAGGTATTCTAACTAGATATTTGGAGAGTTTTAGAGCATGAATTTGATACAGACTCAAAGGCTAAGGCATTACATCGTAAGAATCTGTTACAGACAACTCAAAAGGGCAATCTGAGCATTTTTGAATATATCAAAAAGATGAAAGAAATTAGCTAGAGTTTATCTACTAGTGGTATGATCATTTCTCATGAAGATTTGTTACAATATGTTTTGGATGGTTTAGGTCCTGAATATGATCCTGTGGTGGTAAATCTTACATCTAGGCTTGAATTGAAAATAAACTCGATTACACTCCAAAAAGCACAATCTTTGCTTCAAAAATATGAAATTAGATTAGACAAGTTTAATTCAATTGACTTGTATAATAGTTCAGCTCATATTGCAACTACAAATAACATTGGAAGTGGAAATTTGGGAAGTTCTAGAGAGTCACCCAACATCAACTCTTTACAAGGACTGAATAATGACAAAACCTATGGAGTTATTACTGGGAACTACAGCTCTGTACCATCTCTAAATTCTCTAGGAAATCCCCATGTTCAATAGCCATATTCACTGCCATCGAACAACTTTCCTACTAGTTCAAATACTCAACATTTTGTCTACAACAATACTCCTATGTTTACTCCTAGATGGACTGGTTTTGTTCCATATGGAAGAGGAAAAGGTCGTGGTAATAATTGAAATAGACTAATCTGCCAACTTTGTAACAAAGCAGGTCACTCAACTGCTCAATGTTACCACATATTTAATTCTGCCTACAATGGCAATCTACACCAGTTTTTTGGACCTTTAGAGTTTCCTAGTTCGCTTCCCCATCAACCTCACAACACAAATACAGCCCAAACATTGCTCAGTATCCATATGCTTATGCTCCTACTCTGAAGCAAATGTCTTTAGCTAGTCAACCACAATTTAGTCCTCATCTTGGACAGTCTAGTTTTGCTTCTGGTTACAATGGTTTCTCGCAAGAACAAATTAATATATCACACAATATGCCCTCTCCAATATCTATTTTTGAACCACCTAGCCAACAATCTACTGGTCCTAGTCACAATCAAGCATTTATAGCTGTTGTTTCTACTGGTGCAAACCATAATTCCTAGCTTGTATATGCCACTTAGTTTACCCCTACTAACCCCACATGGTACATAGACTCTGGAGCCACTGATCATGTAGCTTCGGACCTAAGTCAGTTGCAAATTAGTAAGGAATATGGTGGTGGGAGCCAACTTCAAGTGGAAAATGGTGAGCACTTGGATATCACTCACACTAGTAACACATTCTTACCTAGTATGTTTCATTCTAAATGTTTACACCTTAAAAATATCTTGTGTGTTCCTAAAATAACAAAAAATTTGCTTAGTATTTCTAGGTTCACTAAGGACAATAATGTAATTATTGAGTTTAATGTTGAGTGTTGTGTTGTCAAGGACCAATTAACCAGAGCAACATTACTGCAAGGGGATCTTAAAGGTGGCATATATCAACTACATATTCCTCATTCCATTTCTCACTCAAAATCTGTTTCCATTCCATCACCTGTTTTTCAACATCTTGGTTCAAATAGTTACAGCTTTCATTGTAAAAGCACTGTTAATAATGACTTACAGTCAAGTTGTCAATGTATTTTTGGTGTTCCAAAAGCTATCAATTCTGGTTCAAATGTTACTACAACACTTTATGATTCTACTTCAAAGGTTGTTCCCTTGAAATATGATGTTCATGATAACATGTCTTCTGCACAATGTATTACCTTACCTATAAATAAAAGTGACAAATTTGATTCTACTTAAAAATGTCCTGTTTTACCTATTATTCAAACTAGAAATTCTGATATGATTGCTGATCTGCCTACTTCTAAGTTAATAAAAGTTGCTGAAAATACTATGAATGCTTTGCCATACAAGAACTTATCTAGTTCACATGCTTCATACTTCACTATAAACACAAATGCTCAACATCATTTAACATGGCATAGAAGGTTGGGACACCCTCACTCTAGTGTCATTTATAAGTTGCATAAATTTAGTGTTTTTAGGTTTGTTTTTATAGCCTTCTAGTTAATTTCTCATTTGTTTTCTGTGTTTTGATGTTAGTTTTTGTTAAGTTTGAAATATGAATGGTTAGCTATTGATTTGGAGAATTTTTGTAATTTTCAGGCGTTAATTGAGTAGATTGGAGCATTGGAATGAAATTGGAATTCAAAGCTTGAGGAAATTGAGATTAGCTAACAAGTTTGAAGGCCATGGCCTTGCCTTGGTGGTTCACCACGGCCGTGGTGTTGGAATGAAGATAAAATAACGAGGACATGAAACACCATGGCCTAGGTTGTGGTGACGTACATTTAGACACGACCAGGGCTGTGTCGGACACTTTTAGGGTTTTTATTAGTTTTTCTTTCCTTTTTCACTTAGGACTCTTTTGGGTATTTAAGGGTGATTAAGATTACTCCTTAAGGAGGCCAAATTTTACCCATTCTTGGGGAGAGATTATTGGGTAACAAAAGAGAAAAGAGAATCAAGAACAAAATTCATCACAGTGTTTGTTTTTACTTTTTCAATGTGATTTATTTCTTGGATTCTACTCTTGTTTCTTTTATTATGAACTAATTTTCTCAGGCTAAGACTAGGGTTAGTCTATTTATGGATCTGTGATCAATCTTTTACTCTTTGATCAATGCATTTTTTTTTCTAATGATGAGTCTATATTATGTGCTTAATGCTATTAGGAACTTGATCAATTTCTGATAGAATTGTTTTGTGTGATTGAGACTAAGAGGAAATATAGGCCATGGATTAATTAGATATAGAGATATATGAATTGATACATGCAATAGTCATAGGCAGAATTAACTTGTGCTGAAAGCTAGAGGATTTCATAAAGCTTAATGCTCATCTATTTCATTAAATCTATATAGAGATATCTAGGTTATGAAATAGAAGTAGAATTAATATTGCTTGAGAAAGAATATTGGTTAACCTAGGAAATCCCATTGTCACATTAATTAAATAAATTCATTGACCATAGTAAATTGAGGGGTGCAGAGAAGTTATAGATGAGCCTGAAGTCTTAGCCGTTTTCTCTCATTGAATTCTTAATTTTAGTTTTACTGAAATTCGTTTCTAATATTCCAGATTTTAATATTTTTAGTTTTAAAGATCACCATTCTAAGTTTTGATTATCTAGATAAAGTTAAGACTAATTAATATTTTAGTACTTGTTTACGCAATCCCTTTGGGTACGATAACCTGTATTTTGTTATACTATATTACTTGAGACTAGTGCACTTGCTAGTAGTTGTTGCAAACGACACAACAGTCATGCATAGAATCCTATCTTCACTGCCCAAACAACATAAGTATGCAAAAACCAATTCTGACCATGATAACAACTCCACTTCATTTTGTGATGCATGTCAACTAGGAAAAATGCATAATGTTAGCTTTCCTACCTCACATACACAAGCCACAAATCCTTTAGAACTTGTCCATAGTGATGTTTGGGGTCCTACACCCCTAACATCATCTCAAGGCTTTAGGTATTATGTACAATTCTTAGATGATTACAATAGATACACTTGGCTATTTCCTCTTAGAACTAAAGATGAGGTTAAGTCCATTTTCATTAAGTTCCATCATTTGGTTGAAAGACAGTTTAATACTAAGTTAAAATGCCTACACTCTGATCAAGGTGGAGAGTTTATTGCACTTCATTCTTATTTTACAGACTTAGGAATTCAATTTAGGGATTTATGCTCTCACATTCTCCAGGAAAATAGGTGATGTGAGAGAAAACATCGACATATAGTAGAAACAGGACTTACATTGCTTGCACATGCATCTATGCCTCTTCAATTTTGGTGGTTGTCTTTTGAAACTGCTATGTTCTTGATTAATAGACTGCCTACTCTAGTTTTGGACAACATATCTCCGTATGAGAAACTTTTTAATAAACCTCCTATGTATGAAAGTCTAAAAGTTTTTTGGTGTTCCTGTTTTCCCTTTCTTAGGGTCTTCAATCATCACAAGTTTAGCTTTCACTCTACTAAGTGTGTATTTGTAGGATATAGGCTTGTTCATAAAGGTTACAAGTGTCTAATGCTTGATGGGAAAATTGTTGTCACTCCTAGTGTAAAATTTAATGAACAAGAGTTTCCATTTAGTTCCAATTTTACCTCAACCTCTCAGCAAAAATCTGATGCTCCTACAACTTTACCTAAAACATGTTCCACCTCTATTTCATTTCCATATACTACTATTCATAATAGTTTAGATACAAAGTGCACCCTGAAAGATCCTTTTGCAGTAACCAACTCTCCAAATCAGTCCAAAAATGATAGAACAGTTTCATTAATCTTACAGTTCCACATTGTTCTACCTCTCCACACACTATTTTTCCTACCAACCTTTTATCATCCTCCTAAACACAACATTCATCATCTCTACCCCATTCTCAAACAAACCTCTCCAATGCTAAACCAAATAATGCTTTTACTTCACCACATTTTACCAAATTTGTTCCCTTACCATATACATCAGTTTTGACTCTTCCTTATTATACCATCATCACTTTCCTTTCCCACGTGCTCACTTGAGGTTGATCTCACTTCATCTAAGATTCCTACGATGTTACACACTGACAAATCTGTTGCTACAAACACCCATCCAATGCTAACTACATCCAAAACAGTAGCTCTTACAAACACTACAGCCACTGATCACTATGCAGCCTTACTAAACATTGTAGCTACTAGCCCTAGTTTTGATCACTCTATAGCCTTGCCAAATACTACAGCCTTTGATATTCAGCCTGATCAGTATGCATATGTTATCAACACAACAACCATTACTCTCACTTCATATCATAATCAAGGTCTTAGTTTAGAAACTTGTGCAATGATACCTGAACCTCACACTGTTCTTGAAGCTCTTAACAGCCCTGAATTGAAAAATGCAATGAAAAGTGAGTTTGATGCTCTGCTGAAAAATGAAACCTGGACGTTGGTTCCTGCTCCTTCAAATAAGAATATTGTAGGAAACAAATGGGTATTTAGGACCAAGTTTAATTTTGATGGTTTGTTACAAAAATACAAAGCTAGATTTGTTGCCAAGGGTTTTCAACAAACCCCTGGACTTGACTATTTTGAAACATTTAGTCCAATAGTTAAAGCCTCCACAATTAGAATAATTCTCACCTTGGCTGTCACTAAAGGGTGGAATATTCAACAAGTAGATTTAAATAATGCATTTCTAAATGGAGCTCTGAATGAAGAAGTTTGCATGCAATAGCCTTTTGGTTTTGAGGATCCTATTAAGTCAGCCTATGTATGTAAGTTGCATAAAGCCCTATATGGGCTCAAACAAGCTTTAAGAGCATAGTTTGACAAGCTAAAAATAGCTCTTCTTAGCAAAAGGATTTCAAAATTCAGTTTTTGACAGTAGTCTATTTATTTTCAAACAGAAATATTCCCATCTCACCTATGTACTTGTGTACCTAGATGATATTCTTATAACAGGGTTAGATAACTCCTTCATCACTTAGCTTATGCAAGATCTAAATGATGAGTTTCACTTAAAACGCTTGGATCTTTGTCCTATTTTTTGGGCCTAGAAGCATTACAAACTGCTATTGGAATTCATCTGAAATAGAGAAAATATGTCATTGATCTACTATCTAAAACAAAAATGTTGGATTGTCATGCTTGTGCCACCCCAATGGCAGTGGGAACCAAGTTATATTCAACTGATAGTGAGTTATTTGCTGATCCAAGTTTATACAGGAGCATAGTGGGTGCACTACAATATTTGACACTTACACGACCTAACATTAGTTTTCCAGTCAATAAATTAAGTCAGTTTTTGCAAGCTCCTATAGACCTTCAATGGCAAGCTTGTAAGAGAATCCTAAGATACATCAAAGCACCTTGGATCATGGACTGTATTTCAAGGCAGCAAGCACTTTAAGTATAGAATGCTATGTTGGTGAGGATTGGGGCAGTAACATGGAAGACAAGAGGTCTACAAGTGGGTGTTGTGCATATGAGACCCAATCTAATTCAACGGAGCTCTAGAAAACAAAAGGTTGTTGCTTTTTCATCAACCAAGGCGGAATATAGAGCTCTAGCTCAAATAGCCATAGAAATTGCATGGCTGCAAAGTATGTTTGTAGAATTAGGATTATCCATTTCAATCACACCTGTCATTTGGTGTGATAATATAAGTGTTGCAGCCTTGGCAGCCAACCCAATGTCTCATGTTAAAACCAAGCATATAGAGATATATGCAAATTATGTTCGAGAGTAAGTGACTACAAAGAAGCTAACCATCCAATATGTGCCTTCTAAACTTCAGATTGCTGATTTATTGACAAAAGCCTTATCTGTTACTCACTTCACTGAATTAAGAAGCAAATTGAATGTTGTTGGTAAAGAGGAAATGAGCAGCCTGCTTCATTGACACTATATACTTTCAGATTTACTGAAATGATTAGGTTCATTGTTGTGTGATTTACTGAAATGATCAAGTACATTGCTTTAGATGACACTAATATACTGAAATGATCAAGTTCACTACTTTGGATGAAACTCTTTACATTTTGGTTCACTGAAATGATCTTTCTAATATCTTATATACTGTAATGTTGATGGTTGATTTCCTTGTGGCTTGTTGTTCTATTAAGCCAAGAAACTCTCTGGTGAATAATTAGATTGAGTTACAATTGGTAGATACAGTTAGTTGTGGATATGATAAGAAGTGAAAGCTGATTATTCTGTAGCTTATTGCTTCGTGATAATTGGTAGTTGCAGTTGACAGTCACAGTTGCAGTTTTTCTCTTGTTATGATAGGTAGTTGCAGTTGGCAGTCACAATTGTAGTTTTTCAGACTATTGTTCTGTAGCCTATTGCTTTGTGATGATTGGTAGTTGCAGTTGGCAGTCACAGTTGTAGTTTTTCTCATAGTTACAGTTTTTCAGACATATGGTTATTTCTTTTGTTTTGTGATTTGTTGGTTTGTGAATCCAAATGTAGCTAGCAAGCTGGTGTAAATCAGCAGGAGTTGCAATTTTTTGATTTATGTTCAGAGTCAATTTGAAGATAAAAGAAAACAATTCAGTAGAGAATTTGTAGCTGTTCAGATGAAAAAATGAAATCCAGAAGGTGGCTCAATATTAGAAAATTATCCTAGATCAGTTTAAGGGGGAATGTTAGGGTTTAGAGAAGGCCATTTCCAATGGATTTCTTTCTTTGACAAACCTCATCACTTTCTTTGTTGCCTTGCCCCTTTAATTCCTCCCTTTATCTATATTATCGTGAATTGTAATCCTCTATCAATAAATTGAAATCAAACTTTTATTTCTTTAAATAAGAATCAAATTACTTTCTAAGAACAATAAGAAAATAAACAAAATAAATTTATTCTATAGTGTAAAATATGACATTGAGAAGTGTTATGCCTGGAAAAATAGGGCTGACTGCAGAACCCTGTCAGTTTAAGTGGTCAAAGCTTAGGTAAATCCTGTGCCGTTCAGACGTAATCACGTCGCACACTGATGCAAGCGGCATGCTCCTGCCAATGCAGTGGGTGTGCGCCAGGCTGGTGAAAGGCTGGAGATGATCCACGTGTCCAATCCCTGCAAACGTCGAGTAAATCACTCGAGTAGGTGAGCAACAAGACGCAAGGAAGGATTTGCACGACAATCTGACCCACTCCCTGATTTAGTAATCATTACCTCAACTTATCTCACTATAAATAAAGGGATCCTTTCCCATTTGTGAGATTAACTAATTTCTCTCTAGAATAGCGTATAGATACTCTCTCTCTCTCTCTCTCTTGTAATCTCTTGTAAATTAGCTCGTTGAATGCGACCTGACCTTATATATTAATACGATACCAGGAGGACGTAAGATTCGCTTACTTAAGCATCCGAACAACTTTAAACACTGTTCTTCATCTTCTATTCAGTTCAATACCCCCGTACATGTGTGTCTTGTGAGTCAATTCAATATTTCCCATGTGCGTTTAGTTGGTGTCAAAATCACGCATCAACAAGAAGCATGAGGAGACTTTGATTCAAGTTTACCAACTTGAAAAAATGATCTAACTTTACTGTATCAAACACCTAATGCATTCTTCATTTGTCACAACTGCAACACCATGAACAATTAACACCAAATACAAACTGTACTCGTGTGAACATAACATAAACTAAATTTACCTCTCTCCAATTAACCATTGCCGTGAGGCTCCAAATTCACTATGAATAGTTCTTATCGAATTTCTTGACAATTGACTCCGCAAACCAGCACATTGGATATAAATTGCAAAACAAAATGAAATAAGATATATATATATACATACAAATTCATCTAAAACAATGTCAATTCCTAAAATGAAAATCCACACATTAGGCACAAATAAATTTCAACAAAATCACTAATCCTTAAATAAAATATAATATAAAACCAAATGTTCCCATCCGCACATAGGGCACAGATAATTTAAACAAAATCAACACACAACCGCATAAATAAATTTCAACAAAATTATCGCTTGTTAACAAGAATAATGCAAAATCAAACATTCCCAACATGAACAATCAACACACTAAGGGACGTATAATTATCAACAACATATCCATTCCTTAAGAAAAACATTGCGAAATCAAACTTTCTCAAAATGAACATCAACACACAAGGGAAAAAATAAATTTCAACAAACTTTATCAATATGATGACAATAAATTGATCAATAACATTATTAGAAACAATGTTTTATAATACAAAATATTACAAATGTTTAAATTACATTACCAAAATATTTAAAGTAATAACCACATTAATTATCTAAGCTTAACTTGATCCCTTCACTTCAATTGTAGAGATGGGAGATTATCTAAAGCAATTATTGTATATATGGCCATCCAATATCCAATTTGGATCCAAGTCCAATATTCAACAATAAGAAACCATTAACATCAATACTACAACTCTATCAGAATACCTTTTAGAAATTAAATTGCACTGTCATCTATATTGAATTCAGAGAAAAAAAATAGTTTTATAGCAATTCAACTCAATTACATTATTAATTAGTAATGGTAAGGAAGGCAGCCATAATTTAAGAGATATTCTCAGAAAAGATGAATACAGATAGGATTTCCAATCTTATGGAATACCAAAAGTAGCTTATATTATTACTTCTTAGATAAAGTAAACATTATTATTCGCTAACTAAATTAGTAATAACAACAAAATTATGGGATTAAGAAAAAACTGCACTAAGCCCACAAAGTGCTAAACCAAGACATAGTAGTAATATGGTAGACAGTTAACTTTAAGAATTTACAAATTCTTGAAATGAAAAACTAAAATTATACTTCCAATTGCATTGATTAGGTATTGCTTCAAGCCAGTAAATCAGGATTGAAAAAGAAAAGGAAGTAGACAAGGAAGTAAAGATTAAGAACCGCATCCATCTCAAGACTATAATATAGTCTAAAAACATTGGAGTACTCATCGTTGCACCAAAAGAACTCATGATTAGAACTTGAACACCCATGATGATACAATCAATCTTGCCCAGACTCAATTTGTACATAAGAATCTCTCATCTTTAATTTATAGAACTTTTTAAAATAATCAGTGAGTAGAACTATAAAGACCATACATTAATAAAAGAATAATTTAAGTCTTACTTTATTCAATCTAAAATTTCTTCAACCTGTAGTTTAGTGATTCTATAGATTTTTGAATGCTGGTGTCATCTGTCTGCTTCACTTTCTGAGATGCCTCACGTAGTTATTGAATCCCATGCCCTGAATTGGGAATTAAAAGGAGCCACGGGCAAAGATTCAGCAACACATTCAATTCCATCTCCATACACAAGCAATTCCACGCAAGTTGCAGTAGTACCCCCAAATGTTGCCCATGGTAGGACACCAATTGGACGTACTCACCTTTTTCTCATTATCTCATAAAATGCTATTCTCATTGTTGAAAACTGGTCTTCTCAACAGATGCTATGACAGCGTGGGCCACTGCCTGAATTTTCTCAATAGAAGTTACTGCCTTTAAGATAGATGTATTTGACCCAAAAGTTGCTAGCCTCGGGGCAAAAACTTGAGTCTTGCCTAAAGCTATCACCATTGCTTTCTAGGCTTGGGTAAGAAAAAGCATAAGCGAAACAGGAGCTTTAAACATTATAACCTTCATGAAGGTTGGTGTAGGAAAAAGTTTAGTAAGAGATGAAGATCCTAAGACAACAGTTGCTTCAGCACCCACAGCCATGATAGGTTTATTAGATAATGAACGCTTCTTATCCATGTGATTTG